>JAJGRW010000833.1:105091-213484 GCA_025461045.1 Carex parvula
TTCTAGTAAAGTTGGATTAAATAGTTGATTCAATTAGACTAAAGATTTCCTAGCTAAAAGATATACCATAAATGGAACCATGAAAAACATTCTAGGTGCCAGATAGAGGTGAAGCAACAAACTAATATCGAGTAAAATTGTTAAAAAAATTGAAATAGTTCCAACAATAAGAAAGTTATTTTCTTTGGAAGAAAAAGGAAAGAAAATAAAGAAATGAAAAAATGGATAATTACTTCTTGTTAGAGAAATGTCGTAGTTCTACCGTTCGGAAGCGTACGTAATCAAGGCGACATCCACGTCGCATAGAACGGATAGCTCGAAGGCCTTTTTAAGGAGACCATTACTTCTTTTGCCATAGGTTATCTGCCTCTCAAACTGCGTATCCTTCCTCTCAAATCTTCCTCGGTGCCATCAATTCTCTTGCTTTTTTTTTTAATTAATTTGCTAAAGAAAAGTCTGAGAAAATATTGAATGTAAAGAGAGAAAAGATATTAGAGAAGGTAGGATATGAAGAAGAGAACTGATTATATATAGATGTATTGGTTTACATAAAAGGAAACAAAGGTGAAAGGTACAATGTAAAGTTGGAGAACTGATTATATATAGATGTATTGCTAATTATAAGATGGAGAGCAAAAATTAGTAGAAGTGACACTTATAATAAGATGGAGAGCATTTAACAAACATTTTTAGACATTTTTTCTCTTGAATTTAATGCAGGCAATTTTTATTTTTAGAAACTTTTCCTGTTGCATTTAATGCAGAAAATTTACATTTTTGGACTATTTTCCTGTTCCATAATCCTCCTTTAAAATTTATTTTTTTGAAAATATTATCTCGCTTGGTGGGCCCTTACAGATTCCTTGTGTAGTTTCGGTAGATATTTTTGAGAGAGAAATATGAATATCTAGTCTTTTATCTTTAGACTCCATTAACTAAAAATAATAATTATTTTAAGCTTATCTTTAGATTTCCTTAAGGACACTTAATTATCCCTTTGATTCATTAATTAGTTTGTTCTTGTGTACGTGATTGGGTAAAAAGATTTTGTTATATTTTGAGTTAATTGATAAGAATTTTTATTACAAAATAAAGATTTTGGGTAAAATTTCAATCGTATCAATGTCTTTTTCAGGCTATATGTTAGTTAGAAAAATAATTCTTTTAAGTTTGTCCCTTTTATTTAGACTTCGATTTATTTAAATTACCGCAAAAACATCTATAAGAAATAGGTTTGGTTTATTTTAATTGTGTGATCTCTTGTTTCTCTTCTCATATCTAATTTATAATATATGGAAGTCTCAGTACTATTTTTAATATTTTAGTTTATTTTTATCATTAATTTATATATGAATAGAAGATGGCTTGCTTGATAAGTTTGTTTGCTGACTGACTAATTCTTCCAACTCCCACTGACAAATATGCCTTCTAAAATTTTCTCTAATTTTCTGATTTTTTTCTGTCTAGGATCTTCTGTGGCCTGAACGTGTCGCAGGTAAGAATGGAGTCCGGAACCCCTAAAGTAATCCAATTTTTGAGTTTAGACGTGTACGGTGCCTATTCGGTGGTAGCGCAGGGGGGCCATTATTATTTGTGGGGTCCAGGTTCTTTAAGATTCGTGTTAGAGCACCTTGGACGGTTTGGATCAAAACTCAAAAATTGGGTTACTGCACTGGATCTGAATTCGTAAGAATGAGAGGGTTCACGATAAACCAAATTTTAATATGTTTATAACAATCTTGTTTCTCTTTTAGGTATTGATGATGCAGCGGGTGTGGGACAATTGTATATGATATTTTTAGAATTCTGCTTTATATTATTATAGATGAGAGAGAAAAAAAATAAGACATTTCACTTTCTGTAGTTCGTCTGCTCAATTTTGGACAATTTGCAACATTGAATAAACTTATAACGAACTTAAACGAGATAGAATTTCACAAAAGACCAGGGGCGGAAGAACGTATAGTCAAAAGCTAGGTGCTAAGCACCCCCTATTGATTAAAATTTGTTCATTTTAATCTTCAAAAATTTAATTTCTATAAAAAAATTATACTATTAGTTTCTCTCGTAAAATGAAGTTACACAACACTTATTTATCTAACACCCCTATCTCAATTTTCTAGTTCCGCCCCTGCAAAAAACCTTATTACAATTTACAATTCTTTTTGAAAGGTCAGATGACCTTATTTCATTTTTGGGCTGACAATTTTAGAACTGTAATATGATATCACACCTGGTTTGCATTTAAATTCATAAAATTAACTCGACATTCAATATGTATTACCATAAATTAAATAAAGCCAAAATTTTCAGTTGTTATAAAACAACAATATATGTTCTTAATTAATTTGTCAGATAGAAGCTCTGTTGTAAATTATTCCAAATGGCTATGAAAAACAATAAGCTATATATACCATTTTGCTTTATCAAAAAAATAAAATAGAAATAACTATAAACCCAACCAATCATTCCAATCCATCTGTAGAATCCTATCCAAATCTTCTGAGGACTGTAAGTAGGTGCCTATCTGCTGCACTGGCACTGGCACTTTCTGAGGCAGGTTCTGATCAACTATGTGTTGTAGGCTCCACCGGTCATTAGAAATTTCAAATGGTTCTGGTACAGGAGGGGGTACACAAATTTGATTTATTCCGCAAGTTTGTTGCGGTTGTGTTGAAAAAGGAGCTTCAATTTCTGTACGATATCCTTGTTGTAATTGCTCTCCTCTCTGCAGTATATTACGTTACACAACAATTTAAGCATTTTGAAGAAAACAAGAACTAACTAATATAATTACAACACACAACTGAGTTGATCTTATGTCAGTATATGTATATACCTGCAAGTTGTGTTGTGATATATAAGAACATGTCCCGATGTTAAACCGGGAGAGTATTGTTTTCTGAATAAGAAAAGGGGAAAAATGTTTTGTTAGCAGAGAAGTAGACACAGGAAACAAATATGATAAGTAATATATACTTGCTGTCAAGCATGTTGATTAGAAGAAATCAAATTTGATAAGTAATTAATACAGTAATAAATCCGGCCCCAGAATATCCCAGGCCTTCTAATTTCCAAAAGAGGAAATAAAATGAAGCAAATTAAGAAAAAAAGATGTCTAAACTTTTTTGAAATGTATAAATGACCTTTTTCTGTGAAATTTTATGGAGAACCTCTCCAAGGAACCTCTTCCGCTCCTCCAACTCGTGGATTGATTTTGATGTTCCCATGTCTGGGATCAATTTTCTGCAAATGCACGCGATTAAGTTTATGAAAATATTATTACTCCCCGTAAATATTGTTGGTAAGGTATATGTTTATATTATATTAATTGAGATTCAGGGTATGTCAAGTTTTAGAAATAAAACGGGTACGTACGTAGCTGAGCTGTACCATTTTGAACTACTGATTTTTCAGGAAAATACAAGTGTGTGTCAACTACTGTGCTAAATTTGGTAACTCTCTAATATAATTATGCTTTTTCACATTTTTTTTTTTGCTTCACTGGCCATACTTCATATATATATATAGAGATTGTATACTTTACTCAAAAACGTTACCAAAATCACAGTATCAACTGAACAAACAATATCATATAGCTTGAATTCACAGCTATTTATGCATACCTTTGTAGCTCCTGGAGCAATATAAGCTTCTTAGTCTCTTCATTAATTTCCTGAATTTATTAAGTCACAAACATTACTAAATAAGCAGGTGGAATTTATATCAATATATGCCTTGTTTTTGAAAGCTTAAACCAACATGGCTTAGTTAATCAAAAGTCGACCTCATGAATTATACATATACATTCAATCACAGAAAACAGAAGTATCCAGATTAAGATATCAATCAGAAAATGATAAACACCGTACCTCTTTATTTGCTGCAAGGCTGAGCAGTACACATCAAAAATTGCAGCAGAAAGAATGACAATGAAAATGTTAGATTATAGAAGCCGATACGAAAGAAGAGTACTGTTTACATATCTAATTCATGTTGCATGCACTCCCTAATTATAACTTTCGTGCAAACTTGATATTGTGATAATTTGAGATTATGTTCAGGAGTAAATAATATCAAAAATTTAAGAATGCTTTCTTTACCCTTGTTGGTCTGCCGCGTCGACTTGTCCCGCAAACATATTAATCTTTTCAATGGTATCCTACGAATAGATTCATGTAATGTTAGATACTGCCCAGATAGTACATACAAAAAACTAGATTCCTTCTTTGATATTTTGTATAATATTTCGATGCAAGGGCTTATTTCCATGCCATAATTTTTTTTTTTTTTTAATAAAAAGTAACCAATTATAAGTAAAGAAAGAGAACAGATGAGAAGAATTGTACCTGAGAGATTACTGGCTTAACACTGTTGTACATCAGCCAGAATACAGACGAAGAAAAGCAATACAAAAAATGAAAATTCATTAGGAGAAAGAAATTGATCATATTTATTTAATAGTCTTGTAGGGATTAATATGCGTACCTGTTGTCCACTTCCCCTGCATTTTTCTCTGGAATAGTAGCTTGATGTTGTATGTATTCTTGTAATATTCTCTCTAGTCTACTCAGAAAGAAATTAAAAAGAACAAAAGTTAGGGGTCGTAAAATAAATTCAGAATTTGGTGATGCAAATCGGATGAAATTTGTGACCATCCAAGAAAAAGCATGCATATATCTCCTTGACAACCGTTTTTAGATTGCATTTCAAAGAAAGTATCCATATTTTATATATATTCTAGTAAAGTTAATGATTGGTTAGTTGATTGAATTAGACTAAAGATTTTCTTAGCTAAAAGATATACCAAAAATGGAACCATGAAAAACATTCTAGGTGCCAGATAGAGGTGAAGCAACAAACTAATATCGTGTAAAATTGGTAAAAAATTTGAAAATATTTCAAACAATAAAGAAAGTTGTTTCCTTTGGAAGAAAAAGGAAAGACAATAAAAGAAATGAAAAAAGAGATAATTACTTCTTGTTAGAGAAATGTCGTAGTCTACCGTTCGGAGCGTACATAATCAAAGCGACATCGACGTCGCATAGAACGGATAGCTCGAAGGCCTTTTTGAGGAGACCCTGACTTCTTTTGCCATAGGTTATCTGCCTCTCAAACTGTGTGTCCTTCCTCTCAATCTTCCTCGGTGCCATCAATTCTTTTGCTTTTTTCTTAATTAATTTGCTAAAGAAATGTCTGAGAAAATGTTGAATGCAAAGAGAGAAACGATATTAGAGAAGGTAGGATATGATGGAAGCTGGACGAGAGAAGAGAAGTGATTATATATATAGAGATGTATAGGTTTACATAAAAGGAAACAAAAGGTGAGAGGTACAATGTGAAGTTGGAGAACTGATTATATATAGAAGTATTGCTAATTATAAGATGTAGAGCAAAAATTAGTAGAAGTGACACTTATAATAAGGTGGAGAGCATTTAACAAATATTTTTAGACATTTTTCTGTTGAATTAATTGCAGACAATTTTTATTTTTATAAATTTTTCCTGTTGCATTTAATACAGAATTTTGTTTCCACTTTTGGACAATTTTCCCGTTCCATAATCCAACATTTCATTTTTCTATTTTTTTTAACTACTGACCACTTTAACCATTTTTTTTAAATCTCACTCGGTTGATCAAAAGATAAAACGACATTTCATTCAATTGCTTGATCAATATAATTGTTTGCTTTCTCCAATCTTAAATTATTATAGAAATGTCAATTAAACAAAAAGGCTGGAAATACTTAATCCTTTTTCTAAAAAAAATAATTAAATAGATTATTATTTATATAACTAGAATTTGCCTCCATTAATTTTTTCTTTATAAAATATTATCTCGCTTGGTGGGCCCTTACAGATCTAGTCTTTTATCTTTAGATTCCATTAACCAAAATTATGATTAATTTAGGGTTATTTAATTAAACACAGTTTTCTTGAGAGGCAATAATTTGTTACCGATATGAGGACACTTAATTACCCCTTTGATTCATTTAGTTTGGTTCTTGTGCTACGTGATTAGTTAAAAATATTTTGTAATATTTTGAGTTAATTGATAAAAAAAATTAGAGTAAAGATGTTGTCTTCCGCACTCCGGTCCCCTAAACGTCCCCCCCCCCCCCCCTCCCATTCTAACTAACTTTGTCAATCATTAAACCACCTTGAAAAACGTGTAAAACGTGTAAAAGATGAGTCCAGTTTTTTCTTTAAATACTTGATATCTTAGGTATGAATACTTGATGAATTATATATGAATATTTGATATCTTAGGTATGAATACTTTCCATATATGAATATTTGATGAGTCCAGTTTTTTCTTTAAATACTTGATATCTTAGGTATGAATACTTGATGAATTATATATGAATATTTGATATCTTAGGTATGAATACTTTCTATTTTGGGAGAATACTTTCCATATATGAATATTTGATACCTTGAAAAACGTGTAAAAGTATGTCATCATGGATCTCATTTGAAAGAGAAAATTATGTAGAACACGTTCGTGGTTTTAGATTTGCAAAATTCCTCATAGATCGTCAGAAATATTGGTTAGATTGAACGGAGAAAAAAAAATCACCTTGAAAAACGTGTAAAAGATAAGTGATGTGTCCAGTTTTTTTTTTAAATACTTGATATCTTAGGTATGAATACTTGATATCTTAGGTATTCATACTTTCCATTTTGTATGTGAATTAATTTAATCAATGAATGTAGCACTGGTGGTGTGATCCACACGACTTTTTAGTTGTGCATGGTCCCCAATGCAGTCTGACAGTTACTGCCCCCGAAAAGTAATGGTCCCAGTTTGTATGTGAATTAATACTTGATATCTTAGGTATGAATATTTGATATCTTAGGTATGAATACTTTCCATTTTGTATGTGAATTAATGTATGTTGAATAGATGTCTAACAGTTGTACTTTGACCGTTAGGGGGACGTTTAGGGGACTGAATGGAGGGGGACTGTTAGTCGATCCCAAAAAATTATTACAAAACCTAGATTTGTATATATCTCAGCGCCAATTTTCTCTTTTGGCTACCGTTTCTATTTATTATTATTTATTTTTTTAGTATAACAAGCGCCTCTCCCGCATGTCATTTAAATTTAGAAAGTGCCATGCATCCTTTTTTAAATATTTTCTCTATAAATATTGTAAGCGCCTCTTGATTCAATCAATGGATCAAAATTGAAATTTTATATTTTTTGCTCGGTTGTTGAAACGAGTGTAGTTAGATTTTAGTTAGTTTTTTGTCCTTTTTCTAAATATCATACATTTTAAATTGTCACATGTTAGTTAGAAAATTAATTCATTTACGTTTATCCCTTTTATTTAGATTTCGATTAATTTAAATTATCGCAAAAACAAATATAAGAAAAAAGGTTTGGTTTCCTTAATTGTGTGATCTCCTGTTTACAATATTTATATTTTAGTATATATGGAAGTCTCACTTTTTTTATATTTTAGTTTATTTTTATCATTAATTTATAGATGAATAGAAGATGGCTTGTTTTACAAGTTTGTTGCACCCTCAGATTGTTGTACCCACAGATTTATGTTCATGGCGTCAATGAAAGGATCAAAATCTATTACAATTCGTTGGATGCAAATCCAAAGGTTCAGAATGAGACAGCACTGAATAAACAGAGCAAAATCACCGACTGTTTTTAAAAATCAGTCAGTGTTGAACGCCAACCCTGACTGTTTTTCCAAAACAGTCAGTGTTGAACACCAACACTGACTCTTTTTAAAGCGTCAGTGTTGGTGCTCAATACTGACGCTTTAAAAACAGTCACTGTTGGTGCTCAACACTGACTGTTTTTTAAAGCAGTAAGTGTTAGCAGCAACACTGACTGTTTTAAAAAACAGTCAGTGTTGAGCACCAACACTGACTGTTCTTTAAGCGTCAGTGTTGAGCACCAACACTGACGCTTTAAAAACAGTCACTGTTCGTGCTCAACACTGACTCTTTTTAGAGTGTCAGTGTTGACCACCAACACTGACGGTTTTTAAAGAAACAGTCAGTATTGGTTATCAACACTGTCTGTTTTTAAAGCGTCAGTGTTGAGTATCAACACTGATGCTTTTAAAACAGTCAGTGTTAATACTCAACACTGACGCTTTAAAAACAGTCAGTGTTGATAACCAACACTGACTGTTTCTATAAAAACCGTCAGTGTTGATAACAAACACTGACTATTTTTCAAGCGTCAGTGTTGAGCAACAACACTGACTGTTATTTAATAAATGAGTCAGTGTAGGTATAGCAACACTGATGCTTCGGTTAAAACAGTCAGTGATGAAGGGTCGGTGAAAGGGTTTTTTGTACTAGTGACCCATCAGAGATTTTATATATATATAAATAAAATAGATGCGGAGAGGCACGCGCCTGAAGTTTGTTATACTAAAATCGGAAATAATAATAAACAGAAGAGGTAGTCAAAAGAAAAAATTATTGGCGCTGGGATATATACAAATCTAGGTTTTGTAATAAAAATTCTTATCAATTAACTCAAAATGTTACAAAATATTTTTATCCAATCATGTAGCACAAGAACCAAACTAAATAAATCAAAGTGGTAATTAAGTGTCCTCATATCAGCAACAAATTATTGTCTCTCAAGAAAACTGTGTTTAATTAAATAAGCCTAAATCAATTATAATTTTAGTTAATGGAATCTAAAGATAAAAGACTAGATCTTCATATTTCTCTCTAAAAAAATGGATATTTGTGTAAAAATGGAAATTTTCAGCATTAAATACAACAACAAAATTATCTAAAATAAAAATTATCTCATCTTATTATGGCAATTAAAAGAAGTAACGGTCTCCTCAAAAAGGCCTTCGAGCTATCCGTTCTATGCGATGTGGATGTCGCTTTGATTATGTACGCTCTAAATGGTAGACTACGACATTTCTCTAACAAGTGACATTTCTCTGATATCTTATATGAAAGTGACATTCAAGTTTGTAAAGAAACAGACTTGAATATATGTCACCACTTGAATGCTATCAACTAGTAGTTCATCTTATATCACAAGTATATTCAAAAGAAACGTACGAAGAATGCAATAATCTATTTTACAGAATGTCAAAAATTAAAAATTCCAAAGATTACGTTAGCTAACACAGCTCTTTGTGTGGGAGACAAACATAAAATTCAATTATAATTGGTATTTATAAAAAAGGGTTAACCCTAAACTCTTCCTTCACTGAAAAAAAATGTTTTCACGCAAGTCTTATCACTTTCATCATGCGATTTAATGCATAAACCTAACAGCAAATCATGCAAGGTGCATTGACGGTGATTAACATTTTCGCACCTATTCATTTAATGGATTATTTTTAATCAAATCAATACATTTGACAGTCACCAAAGATTTGCCTTTTGTAATGCCAAGACCAATACTACGTACGTCGGAAGCGAGTCACGCGCGCTGTGGTAGGTACGTTGTAACATGTTTAGTTAGAATTCGATCAGAACCGTTAATCAAGCAATGGAATGAAAATTCAGAATCTAAAGCCGTAGACTACCCATCGAACTGAGTTTGGTGCAATGAGCATAATACACTCTAAGAGTGCAAAAATGGCAAGTTGGAGCTAGCTCCGACAAGAACGGCATGACACCCCTGTCAATTACGCGATGGATATACTGTCGGTATACCCTCGCGGATACTCCCGTCGCTAATAGAAAAACACCTTTATGTTGGTATACCCTCGCAGATAATCACTTTTTACCGTCGAAGATACTGTCTCATTCTTGTAGTGCGTGTCGCGTGTTGTGATGAATTCTCGACAAAAAAGACACATCACGGCATAGAAACCGCCTTGGTCACGACATGATACAAGAAGAAACATGGCGTGGTACTACACTGAAAACAACACGATGCGATACAAATACACGCAAGATACAGCTTGACACGGTTTGTTTCCAACATTAATTTTAGAAGACCTTATTTCATTTCTGGGCTGACAATTTTAGAACTGTAATATGATATCACACCTGATTTGCATTTAAATTCATATAAATAACTCGACATTCAATATGTATTACCATAAATTAAATAAGGTCAAAACTTGCAGTTGTTATAAAACAATACATATTCTTAATTTGTCAGATAGAAGCACTGTTTTTAAATTATTCCAAAAGGCTATGAAAAACAATAAACTATATATATACCATTTTGCTTTATTAAAAAAAAAAAATAGAAATAACTATCAACCCAACCAATCATTCCAATCCATCTGTAGAATCCTATCCAAACCTTCTGATGACCGTAAGTCTATCTGCTGCACTGGCACCGGCACCTTCTGAGGCAGGTTCTGATCAACTATGTGTTGTAGGCTCCACCTGTCATTTGAAATTTCAAATGGTTCTGGTACAGGAGGGGGTACACCAATTTGATTTATTCCGCAAGTTTGTTGCGGTTGTGTTGAAAAAGGAGCTTCAATTTCTGTACGATATCCTTGTTGTAATTGCTCTCCTCTCTGCAGTACATTACGTTACACAACAATTTAAGCATTTTGAAGAAAACAAGAACTAACTAATGTAATTACAACACACAACTGAGTTGATCTTATGTCAGTATATGTATATACCTGCAAGTTGTGTTGTGATATATAAGAACACGTCCCGATGTTAAACCGGGAGAGTATTGTTTTCTGAATAAGAAAAGGGGAAAAATGTTTTGTTAGCAGAGAAGTAGACACAGGAAACAAATATGATAAGTAATATATACTTGCTGTCAAGCATGTTGATTAGAAGAAATCAAATTTGATAAGTAATTAATACAGTAATAAATCCGGCCCCAGAATATCCTAGGCCTTCTAATTTCCAAAAGAGGAAAAAAAATGAAGCAAATTAAGAAAAAAAGATGTCTAAACTTTTTTGAAATGTATAAATGACCTTTTTCTGTGAAATTTTATGAAGAGCCTCTCCAAGGAACCTCTTCCGCTCCTCCAACTCGTGGATTGATTTTGATGTTCCCATGTCTGGGATCAATTTTCTGCAAATGCACGCGATTAAGTTTATAAAAGTATTATTACTCCCCGTAAATATTGTAGGTAAGGTATATGTTTATATTATATTAATTGAGATTCAGGGTGTGTCAAGTTTTAGAAATAAAACGGGTACGTACGTAGCTGAGCTGTACCATTTTGAACTATTGATTTTTCAGGAAAATACAAGTGTGTGTCAACTACTGTGCTAAATTTGGTAACTCTCTAATATAATTATGCTTTTTCACATTTTTCTTTTTTTGGTTTCACTGGCCATACTTCATATATATAGATTGTATACTTTACTCAAAAACGTTACCAAAAATCACAGTATCCACTGAACAAAGAATCATATAGCTTGAATTCACTGCTATTTATGCATACCTTTGTAGCTCCTGGAGCAATATAAGCTTCTTAGTCTCTTCATTAATTTCCTGAAATTATTAAGTCACAAACATTACTAAATAAGCAGGTGGAATTTATATCAATATGTTCATGATATATGCATTGTTTTTGAAAGCTTAAGCCAACATGGTTTAGTTAATCAAAAGTCGACCTCATCCAGATTAAGAAATCAATCAGAAAATGATAAACACCGTACCTCATTATTTGCCTCCAGGCTGAGCAGTACACTTCAAAAATTGTAGCAGAAAGAATGACAATGAAAATGTTAGATTATAGAAGCCGATACGAAAGAAGAGTACTGTTTACATATCTAATTCATGTTGCATGCACTGCCTAATTATTAGTTTAGTGCAAACATGATATTGTGATAATTTGAGATTATGTTCTGGAGTAAATAATATCAAAAATTTAAGAATGCTTTCTTTACCCTTGTTGGTCTGCCGCGTCGACTTGTCCCGCAAACATATTAATCTTTTCAATGGTATCCTACGAATAGATTCATGTAATGTTAGGTACTGCCCAGTTAGTACATACAAAAAACTAGATTCCTTATTTGATATTTTGTATAATATTTCGATGCAAGGACTTATTTGCATGCCATATTTTTTTTTTTGAATAAAAAGTAACCAATTATAAGTAAAGAAAGAGAACATATGAGAAGAATTGTACCTGCGAGATTACTGGCTTAACACTGTTGTACATCAGCCAGAATACAGACGAAAAAAAGCAATACAAAAAATGAAAATTCATTAGGAAAAAGAAATTGATCATATTTATTTAATAGTCTTGTAGGGATTAATATGCGTACCTGTTGTCGACTTCCCCTGCATTTTTCTCTGGAATAGTAGCTTGATGTTGTATGTATTCTTGTAATATTCTCTCTAGTCTACTCATAAAGAAATTAAAAAGAACAAAAATTAGGGGTCTTAAAATAAATTCAGAATTTGGTGATGCAAATCGTAATTTGTGACCATCCAAGAAAAAGCATGCATATATCTCCTTGACAAGCGTTTTTAGATTGCATTTCAAAGAAAGTATCCATATTTTACATATATTCTAGTAAAGTTGATGATTGGTTAGTTGATTGAATTAGACTAAAGATTTTCTTAGCTAAAAGATATACCAAAAATGGAACCATGAAAAACATTCTAGGTGCCAGATAGAGGTGAAGCAACAAACTAATATCGTGTAAAATTGGTAACAAATTTGAAAATATTTCAAACAATAAAGAAAGTTGTTTCCTTTGGAAGAAAAAGGAAAGACAATAAAAGAAATGAAAAAAGGGATAATTACTTCTTGTTAGAGAAATGTCGTAGTCTACCGTTCGGAGCGTATATAATCAAAGCGACATCGACGTCGCATAGAACGGATAGCTCGAAGGCCTTTTTGAGGAGACCCTGACTTCTTTTGCCATAGGTTATCTGCCTCTCAAACTGAGTATCCTTCCTCTCAATCTTCCTCGGTGCCATCAATTCTTTTGCTTTTTTTTTTAATTAATTTGCTAAAGAAATGTCTGAGAAAATGTTGAATGCAAAGAGAGAAACGATATTAGAGAAGGTAGGATATGATGGAAGCTGGACGAGAGAAGAGAAGTGATTATATATATAGAGATGTATAGGTTTACATAAAAGGAAACAAAAGGTGAGAGGTACAATGCGAAGTTGGAGAACTGATTATATATAGATGTATTGCTAATTATAAGATGTAAAGCAAAAATTAGTAGAAGTGACACTTATAATAAGGTGGAGAGCATTTAACAAATATTTTTAGACATTTTTCTGTTGAATTAATTGCAGACAATTTTTATTTTTAGAAATTTTTCCTGTTGCATTTAATGCAGAATTTTGTTTCCACTTTTGGACAATTTTCCCGTTCCATAATCCAACATTTCATTTTCTATTTTTTTTTTTAACTACTGACCACTTTAACTTTTTTTTTTTTAATCTCACTCGGTTGATCAAAAGATAAAAACGACATTTCATTCAATTGCTTGATCAATATAACTGTTTGCTTTCTCCAATCTTAAATTATTCATGGAAATGTCAATTAAACAAAAAGGCCGGAAATACTTAATCCTTTTTCTAAAAACAATAATTAAATAGTTTATTAATTAGAGAAAAGGTACCGTTCCCCTACCTTCCATCCCCGGAAAATCCCCGACGCGCTTTCAACGGACTTCTAACGGATTTTAACGGTCCGACACTACTTGATAAACCTCCCTTCTCCATTAAGGCGATTTACTAGCGAGATCCCCACTCCAACTTTACTTATTTAAAACTTTCTTTATTTTCGATTTGATTTCTCATCTCTATTTCCTCCGTTCTCAAATTTAGCAATTGGTAAACTGCTCATTTCAATCTCTCTCTTCTCTCATCCGTTCTCAGATCTGGCAATCTCTCTCCGTCGCGCTCTCTCCGATCAATCAACACAACAACAAAGTAGGCACTTTTCGCGAGAGAAAAAGCGCAATGATGACGGTACTCCCTCGCGAAAAGTACCGTCGCAAATAGAAAAAGCACGTTTATGACGGTACTCCGTCGCGAAAAGTCACTTTTTATCCTCGCAAAAAGTCTTTGATTCTTGTTGTGCAAGTAGTCTTCAGTTTTTGCCTGATGTTATCGTAACCTTCGTTTCCTTCGTTGAATTCATTTTAGATGGAAACAATTAACTCCTTAATAGGCGGCGATGGCAGCAGCGTCAAAGGTGAGGGGATGAGGCACTTTATTAATTACATTTTTCACTAGTTTTCTAGAATCTCAGATCAAAACGAAAAATGACACAGCATCCGTGGCTTCTTCACTAGTATTCTAGAATCTCTACTGTCATTTTTTGTTTTGATCCCTTTACTCTTTATTAATTACATCTGATTTTAAGTGAGATGAGGCATAAGATTGAAATACAAGCTCTCAAGGATGAGGCACGAGATGCAGTGTCAAAGGTGAGGAGATGAAGCACGAGATGGAGATGGAAATACTAGCTCTCAAGGATCATGTTTTTCAATTAGGCAATCTGTATAATCGAGAGTGAATGGACATAACTCGTTGGACGGATTGTCTTTTTTTTTTAGAAATTATGGCAGCTTCAACAATTAATTGACGAAAATTCAAGTTATTTTAGGTAAAATTGCAAGTAGGCATCCCATGAGTCCAAATTTGATGCATGTATGGTCGACAAAACAACAACCAGAACGAATTTGTGATGATTCGACAAGAAGGAGAAGGAGCAGTGAGTTATTTTGTTTGATTTTCATTGATTAATGAGAGGATTTTAACTTATAATTTTTAACTGGTCTAGAATCGGTTTAGTGTGACTAGCAATTATGCTTTTATGGTTGCGGTTATCGAATTAGAACTTGAGGTGGATGCATTATGTATACTCAAAGATCGGTTTAGTGTTGATACATGGATTGACTGTTTTGCCCTCTTGAATAATCAGACTTTGAGAAATTATTATAGACAATTGACTACATAATTTGAATATAATAATGGATCCGAACCTATAGTTGATGCGGCATTTGTGCAGGTATTAGATTGAATCGTTAATTTGATGTATTTGAAAATGAAGATCAGATCTGTTGTGATCTGTCAGGATTTACAGTGTTGATTAGCTAGTTTTTACAATAGTGTTATAGTATAGATTTGATCAGTTTCATGCTGAAATGACAAAATTTTAACGCATTTTTATTTGTTTCACTTAATCTGTTTATGTTTTAAAGTGTTGATTTGTTATGTTCACAGTCTAGATCAGTTAGGGTTACATGATTCTTGAACTAGTTTTACAGAATTCTTGCAATTATTTTACAAGATTCTTGTAATTTTTTTTACATAATTCTTGAGCTAGTTTTACAGGATTTTGCAATTGTTTTATAGGATTCTTGAACTACTTTTATAGGATTCTTACAATTGTTTAACAAGATTTTTGCAAATATTTTACAGGATTCTTAAAATAGTTTTACATGATTCTTGCAATTGTTTTATAGGATTTTTGTAACTGTTTTACAGGATTCTTGAACTAGTTTTATAGGATTCTTGCAATTGTTAACAAGATTTTTGCAAAAAATAAAATAAAAAATCATTGGGTGTTTTTTGCAGTGGATGTTCCTGCTATGAAAATTCATTATTACACTTCAGCTGGTGATGTTGGAGCATACATGGAATACCACTGGCATACCATAAGATTGCTAAGAGAATTTCTATCCTGGAGGACTTGTGAGTGTTTGTTTTAAAAAAATTCTATGCAACTTTTTACATGATTGTTTAACTAGTTTTATATGATTCTGCCAATGGTTTATTTTATATGATGTACCAGTTATTTTACAGGTTTCATTCAATAGTTTTTCAGGTTTCATGCAATAGTTTTATAAGATATATCAGTTATTTTACAAGTTCCATCCAATAGTTTTATATAATGTATCAGTTATTTCACAAGATTCATATAATAGTTTTATAGGATATATCAGTTATGTAAGATATATATAACAATTTACAGTATAGATGCAGTTTATAACAGGATGCAATTTATAGGATACATATAACAATTTTACAGGATATGTGCAACAGTTTACAGTATTCACTTTGGTTAATCATAGTTACAGAATCTGTTTAACAGTGTTATTGATTTAAATTTCAAGTAGTTATATAATAAGTTTACAGGATATATGCAGTATTTATCTAGTAAGTTTACAGTATTGATGCAGTTTATTGCATGATGTATTAGTCAGGTGTAAAGGTTATGTATTAGACAGTTTTTACTATGATTCACTTTGGTTACAATATTCACTTTAGTTTACAGGATATATGCCGTTATTTGTTGAAATGCTTTAACAGTTTTATAGGATATATGAGTTATGTAGGATATATATAACAATTTACAGTATGGATACAGTTTATAACAGGATGCAATTTATATGATACATATAACAATTTTACAGGATATGTGTAACAGTTTACAGTATTCACTTTGGTTAATCATAGTTACATGATCTGTTTAACAGTGTTATTGATATAAAACTTCAATGGATTGCGCAATATTTGTGTTGCGCTATGTCTACAACTTGATAACCGATAACCCTATGAATTCACGCAGGTAATTTTATTAACTTTAACATTTTATAGTATATATGCATTATTTCACAAGATTCAAGCAATAGTTTTATAGGTTATGTAAGTTATGTAGGATATATGTCACAATTTACAGTATGGTTATACAAGTTTATAACAAGATGTAATTTATAGGATACATTTAGCACTTTCACAGGATATGTGCAACAGTTTACAGTATTGATGCAGTTATGTGCGATTTTACATGATAAATTTCACAGGATACAAATTATGTGCAATTTTACTGTGATTAGATTTAGTTTACAACAGATGTGCAATTTTACAGGATACATATAACAATTTTACAGGATACTTAGGACAATTTTACAGGGTACATAATTTAGACAGTTTTTACTGTGATTCACTTTGGTTACAGTATTATTTTACTGTGATTTACTTTAGTTTACAGCATATATGCAATTTTACAGGATACATACAACAATATTACATGATACATAGACAATTTTACAGGGTACATAATTTAGACAGTTTTTGCTGTGATTCATTTTGGTTACAATATTCTTTTACTGTGATTCACTTTAGTTTACAGCATATGTGCAATTTTACAGGATACAATAATAATTTTACAGGATACATAGGACAATTTTACAGGGTACATATAACAATTATTAATATTTAATCTTTCTTTTTTTTTTTTTTTGCAGGATGATATATCAAAAGAACGTGTGGTTATAGCAATGAAACTTCTCACTCATCCAAATATGTGCACCAGAGGGTTATGAAGTGAAGAAGCCATTTTTGTATTGATGTATTAGCCATGTTTTTTTATTGAATTTTTTTTTGTGCTTGTGAACAATTATCAGTGGTAACAATTATGGGTGGTAACAGTTGTGGGTGGTGACCTCTTACAGTTGTTGGTTATAGTTTATGGTTTTGAACAGTTTATTTTGTGATTAATGAAATTTTATAACTTGTATATGTTATTTGGATACCATTTTACAGTATTGAAGTTTTGCTGTTAACATATGTCAGTTTTATAGTTTGCATCTGCTAATTTTACAGTATGTAAGTCTTATTTTACATGATATAGATCAATATACAAATATTAATAATTGAAGAAAAAAATTACGTAAAAAAGAAAAATATGAAAAAAATAAAAAAAAATTTAAAAAATTTTAATATCGAAAAAAAAATTAATTTTGCACAATTTTAGGTGTTATTTGTAAATAACTACAAGTTTGAGAAGTGGCTTGTTTTTAAACCTTCTAGAATCCGTCAATTTTTCAAGTACAACCGGAAGTACAGTGTTTTTGCAAGTTGCTAACTGTTTGCAACTAACTTGGAGACCACTTCCAACTAACTTGGATTGTTAGACTTTTAAATTTCTTATTATACATGATTTGTTGTTGAAATTACAGTATTGGTTATAAAGTTTTACAGTATTCGCGCAAGTCAAATGACAGTTTTTTTGGAGAAAAACTGGGGATAGAAGCTTGAAGACAATTAGTCGGATCCTATTATTTATATAACTGTAATTTGCCTCCATTAATTTTTTCTTATAAATATTATCTCGCTTGGTGGGCCCTTACAGATTTAATCTTTTATCTTTAGATTCCATTAACCAAAATTATGATTAATTTAGGGTTATTTAATTAAACCCAGTTTTCTTGAGAGGCAATAATTTGTTACCGATATGAGGACACTTAATTACCCCTTTGATTCATTTAGTTTGGTTCTTGTGCCACGTGATTAGTTAAAAATATTTTGTAATATTTTGAGTTAATTGATAAAAAAAATTAGAGTAAAGATGTTGTCCCCCGCACTCCAGTCCCCTAAACGTCCCCCCATTCTAACTAACTTTGTCAATCATTAAACCACCTTGAAAAACGTGTAAAACGTGTAAAAGATGAGTCCAGTTTTTTCTTTAAATACTTGATATCTTAGGTATGAATACTTGATGAATTATATATGAATATTTGATATCTTAGGTATGAATACTTTCCATTTTGTATGAATATTTTCCATATATGAATATTTGATGAGTCCAGTTTTTTCTTTAAATACTTGATATCTTAGGTATGAATACTTGATGAATTATATATGAATATTTGATATCTTAGGTATGAATACTTTCCATTTTGGGAGAATACTTTCCATATATGAATATTTGATACCTTGAAAAACGTGTAAAAGTATGTCATCATGGATCTCATTTGAAAGAGAAAATTGTGTAGAACACGTTCGTGGTTTTAGATTTGCAAAATTCCTCATAGATCGTCAGAAATATTAGTTAGATTGAACGGAGAAAAAAAAATCACCTTGAAAAACGTGTAAAAGATAAGTGATGTGTCCAGTTTTTTTTTTTAAATACTTGATATCTTAGGTATGAATACTTGATGTCTTAGGTATTCATACTTTTCATTTTGTATGTGAATTAATTTAATCAATGAATTAGCACTAGTGGTGTGATCCACGTGACTTTTTGGTTGTGGTCCCCAATGCAGTCTGACAGTTACTGCCCCCGAAAAGTAATAGTCCTCAGTTTGTATGTGAATTAATACTTGATATCTTAGGTATGAATACTTGATGAATTATATATGAATATTTGATATCTTAGGTATGAATACATTTTATTTTGTATGTGAATTAATGTATGTTGAATAGATGTCTGACAGTTATACTTTGACCGTTAGGGGGACGTTTAGGGTACTTACTGGGGGGGACTGTTAGTCGATCCCAAAAAATTATTACAAAACCTAGATTTGTATATATCTCAGCGCCAATTTTCTCTTTTGGCTACCGTTTCTATTTATTATTATTTATTTTTTTAGTATAACAAGCGCCTCTCCCGCATGTCATTTAAATTTAGAAAGTGCCATGCATCCTTTTTTAAATATTTTCTCTATAAATATTGTAAGCGCCTCTTGATTCAGTCAATGGATCAAAATTGAAATTTTATATTTTTTGCTCGGTTGTTGAAACGTGTGTAGTTAGATTTTAGTTAATTTTTTGTCCCTTTTTCTAAATATCATACATTTTAAATTGTCACAGGTTAGTTAGAAAATTAATTCATTTACGTTTATCCCTTTTATTTAGATTTCGATTAATTTAAATTATCGCAAAAACATATATAAGAAAAAAGGTTTGGTTTCCTTAATTGTGTGATCTCCTGTTTACAATATTTATATTTTAGTATGGAAGTCTCACTTTTTTTATATTTTAGTTTATTTTTATCATTAATTTATAGATGAATAGAAGATGGCTTGTTTTACAAGTTTGTTGCACCCTCAGATTGTTGTACCCACAGATTTATGTTCATGGCGTCAATGAAAGGATCAAAATCTATTACAATTCGTTGGATGCAAATCCAAAGGTTCAGAATGAGACAGCACTGAATAAACAGAGCAAAACCCATCAGAGATTTTATATATATATATAAATAAAATAGATGCGGAGAGGCGCGCGCCAGAAGTTTGTTATACTAAAATCGGAAACAATAATAAACAGAAGAGGTAGTCAAAAGAAACAATTATTGGCGCTGGGATATATACAAATCTAGGTTTTGTAACAAAAATTCTTATCAATTAACTCAAAATGTTACAAATATTTTTATCCAATCATGTAGCACAAGAACCAAACTAAATGAATCAAAGTGGTAATTAAGTGTCCTCATATCAGCAACAAATTATTGCCTCTCAAGAAAACTGTGTTTAATTAAATAAGCCTAAATCAATCATAATTTTAGTTAATGGAATCTAAAGATAAAAGACTAGATCTTCATATTTCTCTCTAAAAAAATGGAAATTTTCTGCATTAAATACAACAGCAAAATTATCTAAAATAAAAATTATCTCATCTTATTATGGCAAAAGAAGTAACGGTCTCCTCAAAAAGGCCTTCGAGCTATCCGTTCTATGCGATGTGGATGTCGCTTTGATTATGTACGCTCTAAATGGTAGACTACGACATTTCTCTAACAAGTGACATTTCTCTGATATCTTATATGAAAGTGACATTCAAGTTTGTAAAGAAACAGACTTGAATGTCACGACTTGAATGCTATCAACTAGTAGTTCATCTTATATCATAAGTATATTCAAAAGAAACGTACGAAGAATGCAATAATCTATTTTACAGAATGTCAAAAATTAAAAATTCCAAGAAGTACGTTAGCTAACACATAGCTCTTTGTGTGGGAGACAAACATAAAATTCAATTATAATTGGTATTTATAAAAAGGGTTAACCCTAAACTCTTCCTTCACTGAAAAAAAAAAGTTTTCACGCAAGTCTTGTCACTTTCATCATGCGATTTAATGCATAAACCTAACAGCAAATCATGCAAGGTGCATTGACGGTGATTAACATTTTCGCACCGATTCATTTAATTGATTATTTTTAATCAAATCAATACATTTGACAGTCACCAAAGATTTTCTTTTTGTAATGCCAAGAGCAATACTACGTACGTCGGAAGCGAGTCACGCGCGCTGTGGTTGGTACGTTGTAACATGTTTAGTTAGAATTCGATCAGAACCGTTAATCAAGTAATGGAATGAAAATTCAGAATCTAAAGCCGTAGACTACCCATCGAAATGAGTTTGGTCCAATGAGCATAATACACTTTAAGAGTGCAAAAATGGCAAGTTGGAGCTAGCTCCGGCACAGAACGGCATGACACCCCTGTCAATTATGTGACGGATACAGTCGATATACCCTCGCGGATACTCCCGTCGCTAGTAGAAAAAACACCTTTCTGTCGGTATACCCTCGGAGATAATCACTTTTTATCCTTGCGGATACTGTCTCATTCTTGTAGTGCGTGTCGCGTGTTGTGGTAAATTCTCGACCAAAAAGATACATCACGGCATAGAAACCGCCTTGGTCACGACATGATACATGAAGACTAAACACGGCGTGGTATGACACTGAAAACAACACGATGCGACACAAAGACTTGCAAGATACGACTTGACACGGTTTTTTTTCAACATTAATTTTAGAAGACCTTATTTCATTAATTTCTGAGCTGACAATTTTAGAACTGTAATATGATATCACACCTGGTTTGCATTTAAATTCATATAAATAACTCGACACTCAATATGTATTACCATAAATTAAATAAAGTCAAAACTTGCAGTTGTTATAAAACAATATATATTCTTAATTTGTCAGATAGAAGCACTGTTTGTAAATTATTCCAAAAGGCTATGAAAAACAATAAGTTATATATATATATATATACACACACACACCATTTTGCTTTATTTAAAAGAACAAAATAGAAATAACTATAAACCCAACCAATCATTCCAATCCATCTGTAGAATCCTATCCAAATCTTCTGATGACTGTAAGTAGGTGCCTATCTGCTGCACTGGCACTTTCTGAGGCAGGTTCTGATCAACTATGTGTTGTAGGCTCCACTTGTCATTAGAAATTTCAAATGGTTCTGGTACAGGAGGGGGTACACCAATTTGATTTATTCCGCAAGTTTGTTGCGGTTGTGTTGAAAAAGGAGCTTCAATTTTTGTACGATATCGATCCTTGTTGTAATTGCTCTCCTCTCTGCAGTACATTACGTTACACAACAATTTAAGCATTTTGAAGAAAACAAGAACTAATTAATATAATTACAACACACAACTGAGTTGATCTTAAGTCAGTATATATACCTGCAAGTTGTGTTGTGATATATAAGAACACGTCCCGATGTTAAACCTGGAGAGTATTGTTTTCTGAATAAGAAAAGGGGAAAAATGTTTTGTTAGCAGAGACGTAGACAGAGGAAACAAATATGATAAGTAATATATACTTGCTGTCAAGCATGTTGATTAGAAGAAATCAAATATGATAAGTAACTAATTTCCAAAAGAGGAAAAAAATGAAGCAAATTAAGAAAAAAAGATGTCTAAATTTTTTTGAAATGTATAAATGACCTTTTTCTGTGAAATTTTATGAAGAGCCTCTCCAAGGAACCTCTTCCGCTCCTCCAACTCGTGGATTGATTTTGATGTTCCCATGTCTGAGATCAATTTTCTGCAAATTAATGCACGCGAATAAGTTTATAAAATATTATTACTCCCCGTAAATATTGTAGGTAGGCTATATGTTTATATAATATTAATTTGAGATTCAGGGTGTGTCAGGTTTTAGAAATAAAACGGGTACGTAGCTGACCTGTACCATTTTGAACTATTGAATTTTCATGAAAATATAAGTGTGTGTCAACATATTGTGCTAAATTTGGTAACTCTCTAATATAATTATGCTTTTTCACATTTTTTTTTGTTTCACTGGCCATACTTCATATATATAGATTGTATACTCAAAAACGTTGCCAAAAATCACAGTATCAACTGAACAAACAATCATATAGCTTGGATTCACTGCTATTTATGCATACCTTTGTAGCTCCTGGAGCAATATAAGCTTCTTAGTCTCTTCAGTAATTTCCTGAATTTATTAAGTCACAAACATTACTAAATAAGCAGGTGGAATTTATATCAATAAATTAATATACATTGCTTTGGAAAGCTTAAGTCAACATGGTTAAGTTAATCAAAAGTCGGCCTCATGAATATATTATATATATACATGCAATCTCAGAAAACAAAAGTATCCAGATTAAGAAATCAATCAGAAAATGATAAACACCGTACCTCTTTATTTGCCTCCAGGCTGAGCAGTACACATCAAAAATTGCAGCAGAAAGAATGACAATGAAAATGTTAGATTATAGAAGCTGATACGAAAGAAGAGTACTGTTTACATTACTAATTAATTTTGCACTGCCTAATTATTAGTTTTGTGTAAACATGATGATATTGTGATAATTTGAGATTATGTTCTGGAATAAATAATATAAAAAATTTAAGAATGCTTTATTTACCCTTGTTGGTCTGCCGCGTCGACTTGTCCCGCAAACATATTAATCTTTTCAATGGTATCCTACGAATAGATTCATGTAATGTTAAGTACTGCCCAGATGGTACATACAAAAAACTAGATTCCTCCTTTGATATTTTGTATAATATATTACGATGCAAGGACTTATTTGCATGCCATATATTTTTTTTTTTTTTGAATAAAAAGTAACCAATTATAAGTAAAGAAAGAGAACAGATGAGAAGAATTGTACCTGAGATATTACTGGCTTAACACTGTTGTACATCAGCCAGAACACAGACGAAGAAAAGCAATACAAAAAATGAAAATTCATTAGGAAAAAGAAATTGGTCATATTTATTTAATAGTCTTGTAGGGATTAATATGCGTACCTGTTGTCCACTTCCCCTGCATTTTTCTCTGGAATAGTAGCTTGATGTTGTATGTATTCTTCTAATATTCTCTCTAGTCTACTCAGGAAGAAATTAAAAAGAACAAAAATTAGGGGTCTTAAAATAAATTCAGAATTTGGTGATGCAAATCGGATGAAATTTGTGACCATCCAAGAAACAGCATGCATATATCTCCTTGACAACCGTTTTTAGATTGCATTTCAAAGAAAGTATCCATATTTTACATATATTTTAGTAAAGTTGATGATTAGTTAGTTGATTGAATTAGACTAAAGATTTTCTTAGCTAAAAGATATACCAAAAATGGAACCATGAAAAACAATCTAGGTGCCAGATAATAAAAGAAAGTTGGTAAAAAAATTGAAAATATTTCAAACAATAAAGAAAGTTGTTTTCTTTGGAAGAAAAAGGAAAGAAAATAAAAGAAATGAAAAAAGGGATAATTACTTCTTGTTAGAGAAATGTCGTAGTCTACCGTTCGGAGCGTACATAATCAAAGCAACATCCACGTCGCATAGAATGGATAGCTCGAAGGCCTTTTTGAGGAGACCCTGACTTCTTTTGCCGTAGGTTATCTGCCTCTCAAACTGTGTGTCCTTCCTCTCAATGTTCCTCGGTGCCATCAATTCTTTTGCTTTTTTTTTAATTAATTTGCTAAAGAAATGTCTGAGAAAATATTGAATGTAAAGAGAGAAAAGATATTAGAGAAGGTAGGATATGATGGAAGCTGGACGAGAGAAGAGAAGTGATTATATATAGATGTATTGGTTTACATAAAAGGAAACAAAAGGTGAAAGGTACAATGTGAAGTTGGAGAACTGGTTAAATTTAGATGTATTGCTAATTATAAGATGGAGAGTAAAAATTAGTAGAAGTGACACTTATAATAAGAAGGAGAGCATTTAACAAACTTTGTTAGATATTTTTTCTGTTGAATTAATTGCAGACAATTTTTATTTTTAGAAATTTTTCCTGTTGCATTTAATGCAGAATTTTTTTTCCACTTTTGGACAATTTTCCCGTTCCATAATCCAACATTTCATTTTTCTATTTTTTTTTTTAACTACTGACCACTTTAACCATTTTTTTTTTAATCTCACTCGGTTGATCAAAAGATAAAAAGCGACATTTCATTCAATTGCTTGATCAATATAATTGTTTGCTTTCTCCAACCTCTTAAATTATTCATGGAAATGTCAATTAAACCAAAGGCCGGAAATACTTAATCCTTTTTCTAAAAAAAATAATTAAATAGTTTATTATTTATATAACTGTAATTTGCCTCCATTAATTTTTTCTTATAAATATTATCTCGCTTGGTGGGCCCTTACAGATCTAATCTTTTATCTTTAGATTCCATTAACAAAAATTATGATTAACTTAGGGTTATTAATTAAACACAGTTTTCTTGAGTTGCAAGAATTTGTTACCGATATATATGAGGACACTTAATTACCCCTTTGATTCATTTAGTTTGGTTCTTGTGCTACGTGATTAGTTAAAAATATTTTGTAATATTTTGAGTTAATTGATAAAAGAAATTATTACAAAACCTAGATTTGTATATATCCCAGCGCCAATTTTTTCTTTCGGTTACCGTTTCTATTTATTATTATTATTATTTTTAGTATAACAAGCGCCTCTCCCGCATGTCATTTAAATTTAGAAAGTGCCATGCATCCTTTTTTAAATATTTTCTCTATAAATCACTACTAGAATTTCCGCTTTTTCCAACAGTAGCAATTGTTATTTCCAACCGGAGGAAGGGTCGATGGAAATGAAACTGCGTTTTCTGACACCATTAACAATTTCCGTCGGTAACCTCATGGAAATAGTAGCGGTTGGAAATCCCTGCTGTGTCCGCATGGAAATGTTTCTTATCTGCCGTTGGAAAAACTTTTGCATGACCCATGACCCGCCGAACAGACCAACTATTATATTTTATTGAAAGTTCACGGAAATACCTCTCCCCTTGCCGTTGGAAATAAGTGTGAAGTAGGGAGACATATTATTTCCATGGACTATTTCCATGGACTACCGATGGAAATGTTTTGTGTAATTTGTTTATATTATTTTACCGTGAAGGTTCATGGAAATACTCAAGGACTCTGCCGTTGGAAATGTTTTATTGATTTAGTTTATATTATTTTATAGATAGACTTATTATTTCCATGAGGCTACCGTTGGAAAAGTTAAGTTCCTGGAGACAGAAACGTTTATGTTTATTTGAGATCTCCCTTTATTAAATGGTGCATAAAAATAAATCACAGCAACAAGCAATATTTAATTGAGATAAACTGAACTTTAGAATGAAAACATAAATTTTGGTCTTTAGAATAAGGCAATGTATTTAATTGAGATACAAAACATTGTGTCAAATAAAAACAATATATAACATCTGCCTTGAATGTCTCTTTAATTTGTCCTCCTACAATATATGTTTTTAAAAATATTAGTGTTACTAAATTAGAAAAATTAGCATAAATTATTGTGAGCGGCATCATGAAACAGTGTTACTAAATTAGAAAACAACTATAGTGACAGTTATACATGAAACAGTGCAGTTTTGACAGTCCATCTTTAGAAAATTATTGTGATTAGTTAAAAATATTTTGTAATATTTTGAGTTAATTATTTGATAAAAAAAATTATTACAAAACCTAGATTTGTATATATCCCAGCGCCAATTTTCTCTTTTGGCTACCGTTTCTATTTATTATTATTTATTTTTTTAGTATAACAAGCGCCTTTCCCGCATGTCATTTAAATTTAGAAAGTGTCATGCATCCTTTTTTAATTATTTTCTCTATAAATATTGTAAGCGCCTCTTGATTCAGTCAATGGATCAAAATTGAAATTTTATATTTTTATTAGGCGGTAAGCTATCTCACATTCTCATCCAACTAACATCTTTATTTCGAAATTATTTACCAAAAATTTCAATCGTATCAAGTCTTTTTAATTTCGCAAGAATTTTCATTTTATTGATTTAAAATCGTCTTTTTTCGATTAGTTTTGAACTCTAATTTATGAGAACGGAGTAGGTCCGATGCCCATAGGACCTACTTTTAGGTTCAACGAGCATGATGACCGTACAATCTAATTTAAAATTTGTGCGCACGAAAATTGAAACAAACACGCACGAAGCTTGAAGCATTCCGTGCGAATCTTAAAGCAAATCGATGATGATTAAACTCATTGAACCAAAGTAGGTCCGATGCCCATCGGACCTACTCTCAAGTGCAAATTTATTCCCTTTTATCGCCTTTTTTAATAATAGAATTATGAGCTCCATATTGTCTTAACATCTTCTGAAACTCAATAAGTTTGATTGATTTTCCTCTGTTGTTGAAACGTGTGTAGTTAGATTTTAGTTAATTTTTTGTCCCTTTTTCTAAATATCATACATTTAAATTGTCACAGGTTAATTAGAAAATTAATTGATTTACGTTTATCCCTTTTATTTAGATTTCGATTAATTTAAATTATCGCAAAAACATATATAAGAAAAAAGGTTTGGTTTCCTTAATTGTGTGATCTCCTGTTTACAATATTTATATTTTAGTATGGAAGTCTCACTTTTTTTATATTTTAGTTTATTTTTATCATTAATTTATAGATGAATAGAAGATGGCTTGTTTTACAAGTTTGTTGCACCCTCAGATTGTTGTACCCTCAGATTTATGTTCATGGCGTCAATGAAAGGATCAAAATCTATTACAATTCGTTGGATGCAAATCCAAAGGTTCAGAATGAGACAGCACTGGATAAACAGAGCAAAACCCATCAGAGATTTTATATATATATAAATAAAATAGATGCGGAGAGGCGCCTGAAGTTGGTTATACTAAAATCGAAAATAATAATAAACAGAAGAGGTAGCCAAAAGAAAAAATTGGCGCTGGGATATATACAAATCTAGGTTTTGTAATAAAAATTCTTATCAATTAACTCAAAATGTTACAAAATATTTTTATCCAATCATGCATGTAGCACAAGAACCAAACTAAATGAATCAAAGGGGTAATTAAGTGTCCTCATATCAGCAACAAATTATTGCCTCTCAAGAAAACTGTGTTTAATTAAATAAGCCTAAATCAATCATATTAGTTAATGGAATCTAAAGATAAAAGACTAGATCTTCATATTTCTCTCTAAAACAATGGAAATTTGTGTAAAAATGGAAATTTTCTGCATTAAATACAACAACAAAATTATCTAAAATAAAAATTATCTCATCTTATTATGGCAAAAGAAGTAACGGTCTCCTCAAAAAGGCCTTCGAGCTATCCGTTCTATGCGATGTGGATGTCGCTTTGATTATGTACGCTCTAAATGGTAGACTACGACATTTCTTTGATATCTTATATGAAAGGGACATTCAAGTTTGTAAAGAAACAGACTTGAATGTCACGACTTGAATGCTATCAACTAGTAGTTCATCTTATATCATAAGTATATTCAAAAGAAACTTACGAAGAATGCAATAATCTATTTTACAGAATGTCAAAAATTAAAAATTCCAAGAATTACGTTAGCTAACACATAGCTCTTTGTGTGGGAGACAAACATAAAATTCAATTATAATTGGTATTTATAGAAAAGTGTTAACCCTAAACTCTTCCTTCACTGAAAAAAAATGTTTTCACGCAAGTCTTATCACTTTCATCATGCGATTTAATGCATAAACCTAACAGCAAATCATGCAAGGTGCATTGACGGTGATTAACATTTTCGCACCTATTCATTTAATGGATTATTTTTAATCAAATCAATACATTTGACAGTCACCAAAGATTTGCCTTTTGTAATGCCAAGAGCAATTAATACTACGTACGTCGGAAGCGAGTCACGCGCGCTGTGGTATGTACGTTGTAACATGTTTAGTTAGAATTCGATCAGAACCGTTAATCAAGCAATGGAATGAAAATTCAGAATCTAAAGCCGTAGACTACCCATCGAACTGAGTTTGGTCCAATGAGCATAATACACTCTAAGAGTGCAAAAATGGCAAGTTGGAGCTAGCTCCGGCAAGAACGGCATGACACCCCTGTCAATTACGCAATGGATATACTGTCGGTATACCCTCGCGGATACTCCCGTCGCTAATAGAAAAACACCTTTATGTTGGTATACCCTCGCAGATAATCACTTTTTACCCTCGAAGATACTGTCTCATTCTTGTAGTGCGTGTCGCGTGTTGTGATGAATTCTCGACAAAAAAGACACATCACGGCATAGAAACCGCCTTGGTCACGACATGATACAAGACGAAACATGGCGTGGTACTACACTGAAAACAACACGATGCGACACAAATACACGCAAGATACAGCTTGACACGGTTTGTTTCCAACATTAATTTTAGAAGACCTTATATCATTTCTGGGCTGACAATTTTAGAACTGTAATATGATATCACACCTGGTTTGCATTTAAATTCATATAAATAACTCGACATTCAATATGTATTACCATAAATTAAATAAGGTCAAAACTTGCAGTTGTTATAAAACAATACATATTCTTAATTTGTCAGATAGAAGCACTGTTTTTAAATTATTCCAAAAGGCTATGAAAAACAATAAACTATATATATAAATATATACCATTTTGCTTTATTAAAAAAAAATAGAAATAACTATCAACCCAACCAATCATTCCAATCCATCTGTAGAATCCTATCCAAACCTTCTGATGACCGTAAGTCTATCTGCTGCACTGGCACCGGCACTTTCTGAGGCAGATCAACTATGTGTTGTAGGCTCCACCTGTCATTAGAAATTTCAAATGGTTCTGGTACAGGAGGGGGTACACAAATTTGATTTATTCCGCAAGTTTGTTGCGGTTGTGTTGCAAAAGGAGCTTCAATTTCTGTACGATATCCTTGTTGTAATTGCTCTCCTCTCTGCAGTACATTACGTTACACAACAATTTAAGCATTTTGAAGAAAACAAGAACTAACTAATATAATTACAACACACAACTGAGTTGATCTTAAGTCAGTATATATATATACCTGCAAGTTGTGTTGTGATATATAAGAACACGTCCCGATGTTAAACCGGGAGAGTATTGTTTTCTGAATAAGAAAAGGGGAAAAATGTTTTGTTAGCAGAGAAGTAGACACAGGAAACAAATATGATAAGTAATATATACTTGCTGTCAAGCATGTTGATTAGAAGAAATCAAATTTGATAAGTAATTAATACAGTAATAAATCCGGCCCCAGAATATCCTAGGCCTTCTAATTTCCAAAAGAGGAAAAAAAATGAAGCAAATTAAGAAAAAAAGATGTCTAAACTTTTTTGAAATGTATAAATGACCTTTTTCTGTGAAATTTTATGAAGAGCCTCTCCAAGGAACCTCTTCCGCTCCTCCAACTCGTGGATTGATTTTGATGTTCCCATGTCTGGGATCAATTTTCTGCAAATGCACGCGATTAAGTTTATAAAAGTATTATTACTCCCCGTAAATATTGTAGGTAAGGTATATGTTTATATTATATTAATTGAGATTCAGGGTGTGTCAAGTTTTAGAAATAAAACGGGTACGTACGTAGCTGAGCTGTACCATTTTGAACTATTGATTTTTCAGGAAAATACAAGTGTGTGTCAACTACTGTGCTAAATTTGGTAACTCTCTAATATAATTATGCTTTTTCACATTTTTCTTTTTTGGTTTCACTGGCCATACTTCATATATATAGATTGTATACTTTACTCTAAAACGTTACCAAAAATCACAGTATCCACTGAACAAAGAATCATATAGCTTGAATTCACTGCTATTTATGCATACCTTTGTAGCTCCTGGAGCAATATAAGCTTCTTAGTCACTTCATTAATTTCCTGAATTTATTAAGTCACAAACATTACTAAATAAGCAGGTGGAATTTATATCAATATGTTCATGATATATGCATTGTTTTTGAAAGCTTAAGCCAACATGGTTTAGTTAATCAAAAGTCGACCTCATCCAGATTAAGAAATCAATCAGAAAATGATAAACACCGTACCTCTTTATTTGCCTCCGGGCTGAGCAGTACACATCAAAAATTGCAGCAGAAAGTATGACAATGAAAATGTTAGATTATATATAGAAGCCGATACGAAAGAAGAGTACTTTTTACATATCTAATTCATGTTGCATGCACTGCCTAATTATTAGTTTCGTGCAAACATGATATTGTGATAATTTGAGATTATGTTCTGGAATAAATAATATCAAAACTGTAAGAATGCTTTCTTTACCCTTGTTGGTCTGCCGCGTCGACTTGTCCCGCAAACATATTAATCTTTTCAATGGTATCCTACGAATAGATTCATGTAATGTTAGATACTGCCCAGATATATAGTACATACAAAAAACTAGATTCCTTCTTTGATATTTTGTATAATATTTCGATGCAAGGACTTATTTGAATGCCATATTTTTTTTTTTTTTTGAATAAAAAGTAACCAATTATAAGTAAAGAAAGAGAACAGATGAGAAGAATTGTACCTGAGAGATTACTGGCTTAACACTGTTGTACATCAGCCAGAATACAGACGAAGAAAAGCAATACAAAAAATGAAAATTAATTCATTAGGAAAAAGAAATTGATCATATTTATTTAATAGTCTTGTAGGGATTAATATGCGTACCTGTTGTCCACTTCCCCTGCATTTTTCTCTGGAATAGTAGCTTCATGTTGTATGTATTCATGTAATATTCTCTCTAGTCTACTCAGAAAGAAATTGGAAAGAACAAAAATTAGGGGTCTTAAAATAAATTCAGAATTTGGTGATGCAAATCGGATGAAATTTGTGACCATCCAAGAAAAAGCATGCATATATCTCCTTGACAAGCGTTTTTAGATTGCATTTCAAAGAAAGTATCCATATTTTATTCTAGTAAAGTTGATGATTAGTTAGTTGATTATTGAATTAGACTAAAGATTTTCTTGGCTAAAGGATATACCAAAAATGGAAACATGAAAAACATTCTAGGTGCCAGATAGTGGTGAAGCAACAAACTAATATCGTGTAAAATTGGTAAAAAAATTGTAAATATTTCAAACAATAAAGAAAGTTGTTTCCTTTGGAAGAAAAAGGAAAGACAATAAAAGAAATGAAAAAAGGGATAATTACTTCTTGTTAGAGAAATGTCGTAGTCTACCGTTCGGAGCGTACATAATCAAAGCGACATCGACGTCGCATAGAACGGATAGCTCGAAGGCCTTTTTGAGGAGACCCTGACTTCTTTTGCCATAGGTTATCTGCCTCTCAAACTGTGTGTCCTTCCTCTCAATCTTCCTCGGTGCCATCAATTCTTTTGCTTTTTTTTTAATTAATTTGCTAAAGAAATGTCTGAGAAAATGTTGAATGCAAAGAGAGAAACGATATTAGAGAAGGTAGGATATGATGGAAGCTGGACGAGAGAAGAGAAGTGATTATATATATAGAGATGTATAGGTTTACATAAAAGGAAACAAAAGGTGAGAGGTACAATGTGAAGTTGGAGAACTGATTATATATAGATGTATTGCTAATTATAAGATGTAGAGCAAAAATTAGTAGAAGTGACACTTATAATAAGGTGGAGAGCATTTAACAAACATTTTTAGACATTTTTTCTGTTGAATTAATTGCAGACAATTTTTATTTTTAGAAATTTTTCCTGTTGCATTTAATACAGAAAAATTTCCATTTTTGGACAATTTTCCTGTTCCATAATCCAGCATTTTATTTTTCTATTTTTTTAACTACTGACCACTTTAACCATTTTCCTTTTTTAAAACTCTCACTCGGTTGATCAAAAGATAAAAGCACCATTTAATTTCATTCAATTGCTTGATCAATATAATTGTTTGCTTTATCCAACCTCTTAAATTATTCATAGAAATGGCAATTAAACAAAAGGCCGGAAATACTTAATACTCTTTCTAAAAAAATTTATTCTTTTTATTACTAGAATTTGCCTCCATTAAATTTTTTGTTTTTTAAATATGATCTCGCTTGGTGGGCCCTTACAGATTCCTTATGTAGTTTCGGTAGATATTTTTGAGAGAGAAATATGAATATCGAGTCTTTTATCTTTAGATTCCATTAACTAAAATAATAATTATTTTAGGCTTATCTTTAGATTTCCTTAAGGACATTTAATTACCCCTTTGATTCATTAATTAGTTTGTTCCTGTGCACGTGATTGGGTAAAAAGATTTTGTTATATGTTGAGTTAATTGATAAGAATTTTTATTACAAAATAAAGTTTTTGGGTAAAATTTCAATCGTATCAAATGTCTTTTTAATTTCGCAAGAATTTTCATTTTGCGGATTTAAAATCATCTCTTATTTTAGGTTAGTTTTGAACTCTCATCTTTTTTTTTATTGCTTTATTTAATAATAGAATTATGAGCTTCATATTGTCTTATTAACATATTCTAAAACTCAACAAGTTTGAATGGTGATATCTTGTTTCTCTTCTCATATCTAATTTATATATGGAAGTCTCAGTACTATTTTTAATATTTTAGTTTATTTTATCATTAATTTATATATGAATAGAAGATGGCTTGCTTGATAAGTTTGTTTGCTGACTGAGTAATTCTTCCAACTCCCACTGACAAATATGCCTTCTAAAATTTTCTCTAATTTTCTGATTTTTTCTGTCTAGGATCTTCTGTGGCCTGAACGTGTCGCAGGTAAGAATGAGAGGACTCACGATTAACCAAATTTTAATATGTTTATAACAATCTTGTTTCTCTTTTAGGTATTGATGATGCAGCGGGTGTGGGACAATTGTATATGATATTTTTAAGTCGTCATTGAAATTATTAATGTATGTACGCCTAAATTTCACGTCGAGAAAATAGTAAGAAATAAAAAATATTAAAATAAAAATTGAAAATAGTAAAATAGTAAAATCAACAAATTAGTAAACAAACTAAAAAATATTAACTTTAGTTTTTTACAAAATTTGAAAATATAAATAATATTGAGTACGTGGCTACTAACATTTTGTGGTTCAGAGACCAACCACATTTGATTTCAAAAATAAATTTTCAAACCACATTGTATGTATATATATATATACACACACACAGACACTCACAAACAATTGGACACATAAAAACACATATATATACCTACGTATACATATCTGGTGTCGACGTGGTGTTTCCTCGCCATTCTATTGGCCAATTATGTACCGGGCTCATCTAACAATAGCGAAATGTATTTTTAGACCCCCGCTTCTTAAATTATAAGAAATGCACCGGGCTCACGATAAAAATAGAAAAATAGATTAAATTATGAGATATATAGAATTTCACACCTGATTTGCATTTGAATTTATATAATTAACTCAACATTCAATCTGTCTTAACATGAATGAAATTAAGTCAAGACTTGCAGTTGTAATAAAGCAACATATTCATAGTTTGTAGATTATTCCAAGAGGCTATGCAAAGTAACATGTTGCTTTCCTAGCAAATACACAAATAAAACAAAAAATAAAATAAAAATAACTTTCAACCCCCAATCAATAGCAACGTATCATAATCTATCTCAATCAGTATGTAGCCACCTATCAAAATCTTTGAAGTAGTCTGGCGACAGCACTGGCACCGATGTTTCTTGAGACATGCTCCCATTAATCACTAGTACAAAAAAACCCTTCACCGACGGTTGAAAAACCCCTACACCGACGCTTATGGAGGCGCCAGTGAAACCGGCGTAAGTACAGGTTATCTTTACTGACGGGTAAAAACCCGTCAGTGTTGAACACCAACACTGACGGTTTATACATAACCGTCAGTGTTGAAAACCAACACTGACGCCTGAAAAACCGTCAGTGTTGGTGCTCAACACTGACGGTTTTCAAGGCGTCAGTGTTGGTGCTCAACACTGACGCTTCAGGAACCGTCAGTGATGGTGTTCAACACTGACGGTTTTTCAGGCGTCAGTGTTGGTGTTCATTAGTGACGGATTTTCAGGCGTCAGTGTTGGTATTAAGAACGTCAGTAAAAATATTAAAATTTGGCGTGGTTCTATTTGTATTTGGGCTAGCCTCCATATTTTTGCTAGCCATATATATTACTATTCAACAACGGTAAACAAAATATCATACAAATAATTTAGACAACATATATTCATTCACGAAAAACACACAAGATAATATATTCCTTTACCATAAACACACAACATAATATGTACAAGTCAATAGCATTTTCTTACTAATAGTTTGCAAAAAAGATTTGCTTTTCCGTAATTACATGCACTATTAGTTGACAGTACTTATTACACAAGTTTGAACCTTAAGCTTGGTTATATACATTTGATTCCATTTTCTTAACATATGTAAGCTTTTTGTTATCTATCCTCTGATATGAAAAAGGGGTGGGATTGAACATTGTGACATCTTGTTGGTCCATCTGATAATTGACACGATAATTTGTTGCCGGTACACTTGTGCTTGCAAAACCCTGTAAATTATCCTTGCAGAGATAACCATATATAATGACTATATGTAACAATTATAATTTATAGTGACATAGTGAAAAAATTAAATATTTCTAAGTTTTACCATTGATATGAATTAATCATGAAGTGATCAGGATAACCAGACTTCTGTTGCTGTACGATGTGTACCTAGATAAAGAGAAGCAAATGCATATCAAAGAGTGCAATTTCATCTTCGATTTTTAGCGTTGTATCACATAACACTGCAGTACTATTGTTGCTCATCAATTATATACATTATTCATTCAGTAATTAATTAATCGATTATTGTGCGATACGTAGTCCTGACCTCAAACAAATTTTGAATTAATTAAACACGGCAATCCTAGGAACTGCATGCACAGTCAATCTCTGTATGTAATCTTGTGGTTCTGTAAATCTTTATCTTTTGTTTTTAACATCTGAACTCCTAGTGATATGTAATTGAGAAAAGAGGAGATGGAATTTTCAGAAAAACACGACACATTACCATTTCCTGTTCATATTTTGACAATAACACCACGATAGAACATTCCATCGCTGTGAGTTCATCAAACTGCTCCATCGCATCTATTTCTTCGATGTTTCTGAATTATACAAAAGAAGGTTAATTATATATATAAAAATTTATGAAACAAAAATATAAAAAGATTTTTGGCGGCTAATTAATTGAACTGGATATAATGATATCTAGAAAGGGCTTGGTCTGATAGCAGTTAACAAATCAATATTTGTTGCTGTTCTAATAGGGCACAACAGTTACTTAATTTTGTTACCTTCTGAAATAAATTAAAACTTCAAATTATAATAAGTCTAGAAACAAACATTAACAGTACCAGCATAAAAAGAAGAGGGAATTTATTCCATACAGCAGCACATAATGCATCCCTTTACATGCATCCCAAAAAACTATATTTCATAAACAACATAGTTAAATGTTAATCATACAAAGCACAATACACATGTAAGCATGAGCCAAATATTTCTAAAAACTCGAGTACTAGGGAATCTCAAATTTCTGCATAAAGGCCGATGATTTCAAAACAGCTGAAACAAAAGCACATAATTAGTTACCTTAAGCTCAAAGGACTTGAGATCTCTCGCAAGCTGCCCTGCATTAATCCCTTCCTATGCAAGCAATCTAACCAAATTCAAAATCATTTCCTAAGCAGCACAAATACTCAATAACAAATCTCGAAAGAAATTAGTTTATATGTCGTAAATTGCAAATCACACAAATTCACAATTACAAAAAAATTAGGTTTTGATTTTGGTACCGAACCAGTGGCAGCAGTGAGCTCCTCAGGCCGCGCACTCCTCCTCCGCGCACAACGCACTCCTCAGCGTCGCTCCAGCACAATACTTAAATAGATTAATGCACAATACTTAAATACTGAACCTTAATAGATTAATGCACAATACTTTTGATCAATGCACAATACTTAAATAAAAGTTTAAAGTTTAAACTGAACCTTAATAGATTATTTCAATTAAATTACCTGTTTAAACTGAACCTCAATAGATTAGTTCAGTTCTGAATTTCCTTATTCTCTTGTATCATTGTTGTTTCCTCTTCATCCTTCAATTAATCTCTACTGAAAAAAAATCAGGTCTGTTAGGATACCAGAATCAGTCCAAAAATAAATCAAATCCTTCCTCTTTAGGGCCCTTCTTCTCTGTCTTCAGAAAATTGGTAAAGGATTTGACTCAAGGTTTAGAAATATTAGAAATAACATAATTAGTTTTCTTTTCCTTTGAATTGAGTTTTAGCTCGGTCCCTTCTTCTGTGAGCATTAATCCCCATACTTTGGATTGTGTTTTAGCTCGGTCCCCCTCCTCTTTCTGATTTATATTTAACCAAATTCACACCATTACAATCAGAACAACCAGTATCAAAACACACAAAAATCAGATCGGCGTGTCATAAAAATCTCCAATTTTGTTAAACATTTTAACACTTAAGCGAATTTGTTTTAACTCTGACAATACTCAAATTGTCGAATCGAAGTATAACTAAAAATGTGACAGGATTTTTAAGGAATAAAGTAAAAACAAAAAAAAAGGCATGAGAGGGGGGCCTGATCCCTCATTTAGCAACTCGTCAAATTCCCAAAGAATTCATATATGCGCCCGATCAAGCACAAATCAGTGAACATTTCGATGCCCTCATGTAATCACAAAGCAACACAGAAAATATTCAAAGAAAAATAGAGATCATCAGTTTACCGAAAATTTGTTTCCAATAGCAACTAGGGTTACAGTTGGTCGATACCTGAGTCCTTGAGCACAAACACCTAGAGAGAGAGTGCGGCTCAGCTAAGGAGAGAGAGCGTTGAGAAGTGCTTGCTAAAGAGAGAATGGGAGTGCGATGCAGCAATAGAGAGAGAGGGAGTGAGGGTTTGGATTTGGGTGCAGTGCTCGGCGAGTGAGAGAGAGCGGGAGAAAGAAAAGCCGGGTTTGGATTTCAGCTAGATGTGAGGGAGGACGAAAATTTTGGAGAAGGTAGGGTTACAATTTCGGCTAGTGAGAGCGAGAATTTTTAGTTTGGAGGCAGACCAAATTTTGGAGCTAGATTTGGAGAGAGTTTTCGATTTGGGAGCAAAATAAAGGGCGCGGGCGCAAGTGTACAGCTAGAGAGGGAAATGAAAATTTTGATGGAGGGAGGCGGAAGGACTTGGTTTTGAAAATTTCAATAGCTAAAATGAAAAAGAATCACTGACGGCTCTAAAGAAAGCCTGTCAGTAAATGAGGAAATACCGACGGCTCCGAGAAAACCCGTCAGTGAAAGTATGAACACTGACGGTTCTTTCAACAAAACTGTCAGTGAATCTTAGAACACTGACGGTTCTAAAAACACACCGTCAGTGTTGCCTCAAATATTTATCTTGGTCGTTAAAGTAATGACTGGTTCTTAGATTGCAATAACTTGTTGTGCGGTACTTATTTATTTTATAAAGTGATGAGTATTAAACTTTTTACAAGATTGTAATACGTAACAAGTGATTATTTTTTTCTAGAAGATTTTATTCTCTATGATCTGGTAATTATGAAATTATAACAATGGAGACTTGACCACACCGTCAACAAAAAGGAAAAAAAAAATCCAAGTGAACTCACAAATAACAACTGATCTTCCTTCACAAATAACAAGAGATATTCGGACAGTGCTACGGTGCTACGCGTAGTATAGAGGCCTCCGTGCTACGGCTCAATTTTTGAGTTTTCAAAATCCTAACGGTCAATCCGAACTGTTCAACATGATCTCCATATGAATATGTACTTGCAAACCAAATTTTACATTTTTTAGAATTTTTTTACTATTTATTAAGCCACTTTGAAAATCGCTAATCCAATGGTCCAGAAAAGTTTACTGTCGTGTACAAATTAGTGTTTTTTCAAAGTGGCTTAATAAATAGTAAAAAAATTCTAAAAAATGTAAAATTTGGTTTGCAAGTACATATTCATATGGAGATCATATTGAACGGTTCAGATTGACCGTTAGGATTTTGAAAACTCAAAAAAATTGAGCCGTAGCACGGAGGGGCTATATGCTACGCGTAGCATATTAGCAAAATCCGAGATATTCAACAAAATAAAAATGTTTCTTGTATGATTTTTTAACAGAGGATCGAGGTTGTGGATGTGTTGTCGCTTAATTAAGCTACTACGATTAAAAAAGAAGATATTGAGGCAGAGATATTTTGTTAAGGATACATAACTATTAGAACAAGATCATATATATTCAGCTCCTTTTGTTTTCTCTTGCAAGATTCTAACCCCATAGCGCACCACAATTCATAATTCTCTTGAAAACGAATCACTGACGGCTCCAAAAAAAAAAAACCGTCAGTGAATGATGCAACACTGATAGCTCTGAAAAAATCTGTCAGTGAAAGTATGAACACTGACGGTTCTATACAAAAACCCGTCAGTGAAGGTATGAACACTGACGGTTATAAACAAAAACCAGTCAGTGAAGGTATTACAAAAAAAATGACAACAAAAATCAATATAAAATATAGTTTGAAATCGGACCGTTCATTTTCACGCTAGAAATCAACGGTCGATCTGCAGTAAAATCATTCCAAATCTTTTTCAAAATGATCAAGGGAGAACACTAAGTGTAACCAACATAAAAGTACGAAAGTTTTATTATGTATGAGTTTCGATCCAACACGAAGTGTTTTATGGCCATACGATGCTTCAATTTTCAGTTAACTAGATGGATGAGTAAATAAAAACAAATTTTGACCAAACTTGAATACGAGACAATAGATGCAGTGCTCTTTAATTTAAACGGTTCCGATCGACCCACGGAAATATTCCCGTGCGTCTTCATTAACTCACGAAACAAGAGTTTATATTTCTTATTCATGAATAGAAGATGTGAGTCATATATGCAACATGCATGTAATGAAATTATTATTTTTTTGTTAAAATCACTTAATTAAGCAATAAGCATGTTATAACATTAATTATTACATAAATATTACTAATAAAATTTTCATTACAAAATATTTTCTAAAATTAAAGTCAAAATTTAATGTTAATTGTCTAAATTTCACTAATCACGTAAACTACTAATCATACTTATTAAATATAATATGTTCATTCTAATAAACAAGCATTGCAATTTTATTCTCAAATAGTTATAAATTTTTATTCCCGTGTGTCTTCATTAACTCATGAAACAAGAGTTTATGCTTCAAGTTCATACATAGAAGATATGAGTCCTATAAACAACATGCATGTAATGCTATATAAATTAATGTGTTAAAATGATTTAATTAAGCAATAAACATGCTATAAAATTAAATATTGCATAAATATCACTAACAAAATTTTCATTACAATTTGGTTGCTGTGCGAAAAACGAAAAAAAACAAACATATTAATAGCTGGAGTTGGGTACCTTCACTCACGGTTCGATTGAAAAAACAACCAGTGTAGAGTACCTACACTGACGGTTTTAAAAATCCGTCAGTGTAGGTTACCAACACTGACGGTTTCTGAAACCGTCAGTGTTGGATACCTAGACTGACAGTTGAGAAAACCGTCAGTGTAGCATACCTACACTGACGGCTGTCAAAACCGTCAGTGTTGGTTACCTACACTGACGGTTTAGAAAAACCATCAGTGAAGAGTACCTACACTGACGGTTTTGACAGCCGTCAGTGTAGGTATGCTACACTGACGGTTTTGACAGCCGTCAGTGTAGGTATCCAACACTGACGGTTTCAGAAACCGTCAGTGTTGGTTACCTACACTGACGGGTTTTTAGAACCGTCAGTGTAGGTACTCTTCAGCCGTCAGTGTTGGTTACCTACACTGACGGGTTTTTAGAACCGTCAGTGTAGGTACTCTTCACTGACTGTTTTTTAGAACCGTCAGTGTAGGTACTCTACACTGACTGTTATTTAATTGAACCGTCAGTGAAGGTATGAGCAACACTGATGCTTCTGCTAATAAAACGTCAGTGTTGGTAAGCTGCTCAACACCGACTGTTTAGATAACAGAACCGTCGGTGATTGAGGGTCAGTGAAGGGCTTTTTTGTACTAGTGAATTGTCATTTAGACTCCACGGGTCCTTCGAAATTTCAAATGGTTCTGGCATTTCTTGTGGTTGTGCTACAAAAGGAGTTTCAATTTCTTTTAAGTATTTATGAAAAAACTTTCACCTATATATATTTAATTTTTCTCTGACATCTTATATGAAAGTGACATTCAAGTTTGTAAGGAAACAGACTTGAATGTCACCACTTGAATGCTATCAACTAGTAGTTCATCTTATATCATAAGTATATTCAAAAGAAACGTACGAAGAATGCAATAATCTATTTTACAAAATGTCAAAAATTAAAAGTTCCAAGAATTACGTTAGCTAACACATAGCTCTTTGTGTGGGAGACAAACATAAAATTCAATTATAATTGGTATTTATAAAAAAGGGTTAACCCTAAACTCTTCCTTCACTGAAAACAAATGTTTTCACGCAACTCTTATCACTTTCATCATGCGATTTAATGCATAAACCAAACAGCAAATCATGCAAGGTCATGAATTGACGGTGATTAACATTTTCGCACCTATTCATTTAATTGATTATTTTTAATCAAATCAATACATTTGACAGTCACCAAAGATTTGCTTTTTGTAATGCCAAGAGCAATACTACGTACGTCGGAAGCGAGTCACGCGCGCTGTGTAGGTACGTTGTAACATGTTTAATTAGAATTCGATCAAAACCGTTAATCAAGCAATGGCATGAAAATTCAGAATCTAAAGCCGTAGACTACCCATCGAACTGAGTTTGGTCCAATGAGCATAATACACTCTAAGAGTGCAAAAATGACAAGTTGGAGCTAGCTCCGGCACAGAACGGCATGACACTCCTGTCAATTATATGATGGATACTGTCGGATACTCCCGTCGCTAATAGAAAAAACACCTTTCTGCCGGTATACCCTCGCAGATAATCACTTTTTACCCTCGCGGATACTGTCTCATTCTTGTTGTGCGTGTCGCGTGTTGTGATGAATTCTTGACAAAAAAGACACATCACGGCATAGAAACCGCCTTGGTCACGACATGATACAAGACGAAACATGGCGTGATATGACACTGAAAACAACACGATACGACACAGAGACACGCAAGATATGGCTTGACACGGTTTTTTTCTCAACATTAATTTTAGAAGACTTTATTTCATTTCTGGGCTGACAATTTTAGAGTAATATGATATCACACCTGGTTTGCATTTAAATTCATATAATTAACTCGGCATTCAATATGTATTACCATAAATTAAATAAAGTCAAAACTTGAAGTTGTTATAAAACAATATATATTCTTAATTTGACAGATAGAAGCACTGTTTGTAAATTATTCCAAAAGACTAAGAAAAACAATAAGCTATATATATACCATTTTGCTTTATTAAAAAAAAAAAATGGAAATAACTATAAACCCAACCAATCATTCCAATCCATCCGTAGAATTCTATCCAAATCTTCTGATGACTGCAAGTAGATGCCTATCTGCCGCACTGGTACCAGCACTTTCTGAGGCAGGTTCAGATCAACTATGTGTTGTAGGCTCCACCTGTCATTAGAAATTTCAAATGGTTCTGGTACAGGAGCGGGTACACCAATTTGATTTATTCCGCAAGTTTGTTGCGGTTGTGTTGCAAAAGGAGCTTCAATTTCTGTACGATATCCTTGTTGTAATTGCTCTCCTCTCTGCAATACATTACGTTACACAACAATTTAAGCATTTTGAAGAAAACAAGAACTAATTAATATAATTACAACACACAACTGAGTTGATCTTAAGTCACAATATATATATACCTGCAAGTTGTGTTGTGATATATAAGAACACGTCCCGATGTTAAACAGGGAGAGTATTGTTTTCTGAATAAGAAAAGGGAAAAAATGCTTTGTTAGCAGAGATGTAGACACAGGAAACAAATATGATAAGTAATTAATACAGTAATAAATCCGGCCCCAGAATATCCTACCCTTCTAATTTCGAAAAGAGGAAAAAAAATGAAGCAAATTAAGAGAAAAAGATGTCTAAATTTTTTTGAAATGTATAAATGACCTTTTTCTGTGAATCGAAATTTTATGAAGAGCCTCTGCAAGGAACCTCTTGCGCTCCTCCAACTCGTGGATCGATTTTGATGTTCCCATGTCTGGGATCAATTTTCTGCAAATGCACGCGATTAAGTTTATAAAAGTATTATTACTCCCCGTAAATATTGTAGGTAAGGTATATGTTTATATTATATTAATTGAGATTCAGGGTGTGTCAAGTTTTAGAAATAAAACGGGTACGTACGTAGCTGAGCTGTACCATTTTGAACTATTGATTTTTCAGGAAAATACAAGTGTGTGTCAAATTGTGCTAAATTTGGTAACTCTCTAATATAATTATGCTTTTTCACATTTTTTTTTTTTTGGTTTCACTAGCCATACTTCATATATATAGATTGTATACTTTACTCAAAAACATTACCAAAAATCACAGTATCCACTGAACAAATAGCTTGAATTCACGCGTACTGCTATTTATGCATACCTTTGTAGCTCCTGGAGCAATATAAGCTTCTTAGTCTCTTCATTAATTTCCTGAATTTATTAAGTCACAAACATTACTAAATAAGCAGGTGGAATTTATATCAATAAATTCATATGCATTGCTTTTGAAAGCTTAAGCCAACATCGTTTAGTTAATCAAAAGTCGACCTCATGAATTATATATATACATGCAGTCTCAGAAAACAAAAGTATCCAGATTAAGAAATCAATCAGAAAATGATAAACACCGTACCTCTTTATTTGCCTCCAGGCTGAGCAGTACACATCAAAAATTGCAGCAGAAAGAATGACAATGAAAATGTTAGATTATAGAAGCTGATACGAAAGAAGAGTACTGTTTACATATCTAATTGTAGAAAAATAGATAGTATTAGGGACAATAAGCCTCAGAGCCCTTAACGGGTTTAATACCCTTAACGGGTTTTGTTCATCATAGGCTAAATAAGAAATAAAGGGAGCAACTAAATTTGGTTATAAAGTTACTCAACCTTTATTTCTTAATATGGCAAGTTACCGTTTTAATTTTCAACAGCTATATTTCCTCTTCTTTTATATATAGAGCACTGTACAATATCAAGGAAATAATAAGAAAATCAGTTTTTCTCTTCATCTTTTACTCTCTGATTTCATATCAAAAAATATCATGGTATCAGAGCAGGATTAAAATCCTGACTCAAGAAAAATTCAGCAGTACCAGTAACTGCAAAAGCATACAGCAACTCAGCAATACCAAAAATTCAGCATACCAACAGTGCTGCCTTTTAACAGCAAAAAACCAGAAACCAACAACATCAGCAAACCAGAAAAACCAGCATACCAGTAGTGCTGGTTCTCAACAGAAAAAACCAGAAAATCGCAACACCAACAAACAAGCATACCAGCAGTGAGGGTCTGTACCAGAAAAGACCAAAAAATTCCCGATGGCACAGAATCATGAAAAACTCACCGGGGTAATGCTAAATGGTAAAAATTACCATTTATGGGCAAGGCAAGTCACTTTTGCCTTAAGCGGCCGAGAAAAAACCAACCATATCAAAAAGGGTCACACAATCCCAAAATTATCAGAGCCACCTACTGAACCCGAAAGAAGGGAGCTAGCAAAATGGAAAACGAGTGATCATACAGTCATCACTTGGCTACTGGCTACAATGGAGCCAAAGGTGGCTGATTTGCTCTCCTATAAAGACAGTGCACTAGAAATCTGGGAAACGGCTGAACAATTATACGGCCATAGGAAAAATTACTCTCACATCTATCAAATTCAGAGAGATTATCAACAAGCAAAACAGCAACAAGGTCAATCAGCCATGGAGTTGTATGGTTACCTTCAAAAGAAAAAGGACAAACTTAGGGTGTATCGGCCCCCAACCGCTGACCTCTCTGAAATCCAAAAACGAGAAGAACAAGACGCAATTTTTCAGTTCTTAGCAAGCCTCGACTCCTCCTATGAGGCCGTGAGATCACAGATCTTATTACTTGCCGAGTTGCCTTCCTCAGATGAGGTGGCGGCTATGATTGATAGAGAAGAAACAAGAAGGGCAGTAATGGGGCAACAACTCTCTGAAAATACTGAAACAAAGGCATTTGCAGTCACGGCTAAACCTAATTTTCGGCCGGAGGTGAGAAGAGACAACACCGGGGTAAAATGCGACCACTGCCGAAGAGAGGGTCACCGCAAGGACCAATGCTGGTTCCTCCATCCTCACCTCCGACCAAAATGGCACAAGAAGGGAACCGATGATCGAAAGGGGGAGAGAGGCGGCTGGGAGCGGGAGCGAGACAGAGGCGATAGAGGGGATCAAAGGGGATCGGGTCTGGTAGCTGAAAGAAGAGAAGAACCCGAACCAACTAATATCGCTGGAGCCTCTTCATCTAACTCGGATCCCGTGCGGCAGCTTCTCCAACAGCTAACCATGCTGCTGAACCAGAAACAAGATAAATCAAAGACCTCTGGTATGATCTGTACTGCTAATTTATCTTTTTTTCCAAAAAATTTTAGATGGATATTGGATTCAGGTGCAACAGATCATATGACTGGAAATAAAAATTTATTGACCAATTTTAAAAGGTATGAAACAAAACAATTCGTTACGGTTGCGAATGGTGAAAAAATGGAAATCCTTGGAGAGGGCTCAATAACTATATTCTCAAAATTAATTCAAAATGTCTTGTATTTAAAGGATTGCTCATCAAATCTATTATCCATTAGTAAAATCACAAATGAGTTAAATTGTGAACTCATCTTTTTAACAAACAATGTGATTTTTCAGGATCGGATAACCAAGATTATGATTGGTGAAGGATTTCTAGAAAATGGGCTTTATTTTTTGAATGAAGAAAAATTCAATTTCAACACTATCAAAAATGAAGAATTGAGTACAATTTGGCATAGAAGAATTGAGTACAATTTGGCATAGAAGAATTGGACATCCTTCCGACAAGATTTTAAAGAGTCTTTTTAATTTTTCAAAATTAGATAATAGTAGTTGTGAAATTTGTAAGCTAGGAAAGCATACTAGGTTACCGTTTAAATTATCAAGTTGTAAAAGTGAGAAACATTTTGATTTGGTTCACTCGGATGTATGGGGACCCGCCCCAATTAACTCTTTTAATGGATACAAATATTTTGTTATATTTATCGATGATTTTTCAAGAACAACTTGGTTATATTTATTAAAAGATAAGAGCGAAGTATTTTCACAATTTCTAGATTTTTATAACTTTATAGAAAATCAATACAAGGCTAAAATTAAAATATTTAGATCCGATAATGGAACGGAATTTGTAAACCAAAATTTCTCAAACTTTTTTAAAGAAAAAGGAATTTTACACCAAACAACGTGTGTCTATACACCTCAACAAAATGGTGTATCCGAAAGGAAAAATAGGCATCTACTCGAGATGACTCGTGTACTTTTATTTCAAAACAATGTTCCAAAAACTTATTGGTCGGATGCCGTTATTACTGCTACATATTTAATTAATAGATTGCCAAGTGTTAATCTAGATTACAAAAGCCCATTAGAAATCATTTACCAAAGAAAACTCAACATTGAGCATTTGAAAATTTTCGGGTGTACATGTTATGTACACAAAAATAATAGACAAGACAAATTAGATTATACCTCAATTAAGGCTATATTCTTGGGGTATTCATCACAAAAAAAAGGATATAAATGTTATGACCCTAAAAATAAAAAGTTGTATATTTCTAGGGATGTAACATTTTTAGAAAAAGAGCCATATTACAAGGGAACTAATTGTGAGGATTTTTTGAGAGAACCCTCCAAGGAAATCATATTACCACCAATTACAATAGAAATTGATAGACCAACACCACTTGAGAATGAAAATGAAATTGAGGATGAGGAAGAAATAGAAAATTCCGCAAACGAAGAAAATCATGACATAGAAGAAACACCCTTGAGAAGGTCGATTCGAACAACACAACCTTCAACAAGGCTTAGGGATTTTATAACCTACAAGGTACAATATCCTATACAAGATTTTCTTACATATGACAATGTTTCTTCCAATCATAGAATTTTCTTGACCTCAATTGAAAAAGAACAAGAACCAAACAATTATGAAGAGGCCATGAAAATTCCGAAATGGAACAAAGCCATGAAAGAAGAATTGAGTGCTCTAGAAAAAAATGGCACTTGGGAAATAATTCAACTACCAAAAAATAAAAAACTAGTAGGTTGTAAATGGGTGTATAAAATTAAGTACCATAATGATGGTACGGTAGAACGGTATAAGGCCCGTTTAGTTGCTAAAGGATATACTCAAACCTACGGTATAGACTATTATGAAACATTTGCCCCGGTAGCAAAGATGAATACCGTAAGAATATTATTTTCTATTGCGGTTAATCAAAATTGGAAATTGTAACAAATGGACGTAAAAAATGCATTTCTTCAAGGAACACTTGAAGAAGAAGTATATATGTCATTACCACCCGGGTATGAAAAAGACCAAAATTGTGATCTAGCTTGTAAATTGAAGAAGTCAATTTATGAATTGAAGCAATCTCCAAGGGCATGGTATGAAAAATTAAGCTCTCATTTAATATCTTGTAATTTTAAAATTAGCAATGCCGATCATTCATTGTTTGTCAAAATTGAAGGAGAAAACACCACCATCATTCTAGTATATGTAGACGACATTATTATTACCGGAAACAACCAAGAGCATATTAACAATATAAAAGCCCAATTAAAAGAAAAATTTGACATTAAGGATTTAGGCTCCTTAAAATATTTTTAGGGATAGAAATTGCATATTCAAATCAAGGCCTATTCATTTCTCAAAGAAAATACACCTTAGAATTATTAGAAGAAACCGGAAAATTAGATTGTAAACCGGCCTCAACACCAATAGATGGAAAAAATAAATTAAATAGTGAGGATGGTGTACGGTTAGAAAATATAAATCAATTCCAAAGACTTGTAGGAAAATTAATATATCTAACGGTAACACGGCCAGATATCTCTTTCTCGGTAAGTCAAATTAGCAAATTCATGCATGCCCCTAGAACACCACACTTAGATGCAATAAATAAAATTCTAAGGTATTTAAAAGGAACTCCCGGAAAAGGAATTTGTATGAAAAACAATAATTCTAACAATGTGTGTGGCTATTCCGATGCAGATTGGGCCGGAAGTTTCGATAGGAAATCGACAACCGGTTTTTGCACATTTGTAGGCGGAAATTTAGTCACATGGAAAAGCAAGAAACAAAATGTCGTGGCACGGTCAAGCGCCGAGGCGGAGTATCGAGCCATGGCATCCACCGCGAGTGAATTAACATGGATAAAACAACTTCTCTCGGATTGTGGAATCCAAATTCAATTGCCAATGCAAATGTTTTGCGACAACCAATCGGCGCGCCATATAGCATCCAACCCGGTATTTCATGAGAGAACTAAACACATTGAAGTCGATTGCCATTTTATTAGAGAAAAAATTCAAGCAAAAGAAATCGAGACTCCGTTTGTAAGAAGTGGAGATCAATTAGCCGATGTCTTCACAAAAGGTTTAGATCCGAAACCATTCGAAGCGAATATAAGCAAGTTAGGGTTACGTGATATCTACACACCTAACTTGAGGGGGAGTGTAGAAAAATAGATAGTATTAGGGACAATAAGCCTCAGAGCCCTTAACGGGTTTAATACCCTTAACGGGTTTTGTTCATCATAGGCTAAATAAGAAATAAATGGAGCAACTAAATTTGGTTATAAAGTTACTCAACCATTATTTCTTAATATGGCAAGTTACCGTTTTAATTTTCAACAGCTATATTTCCTCTTCTTTTATATATAGAGCACTGTACAATATCAAGGTGAAAATAAGAAAATCAGTTTTTCTCTTCATCTTTTACTCTCTGATTTCATATCAAAAAATATCACTAATTCATGTTGCATGCACTGCCTAATTATTAGTTTCGTGTAAACATGATATTGTGATAATTTGAGATTATGTTCTGGAGTAAATAATATCAAAACTGTAAGAATGCTTTCTTTACCCTTGTTGGTCTGCCGCGTCGACTTGTCCCACAAACATATTAATCTTTTCAATGGTATCCTACGAATAGATTCATGTAATGTTAGGTACTGCTCAGATAATACATACAAAAACTAGATTCCTTCTTTGATATTTTGTATAAAATTTCGATGCAAGGACTTATTTGCATGCCATATTTTATTTTATTGAATAAAAAGTAACCAATTATAAGTAAAGAAAGAGAACAGATGAGAAGAATTGTACCTGCGAGATTACTGGCTTAACACTGTTGTACATCAGCCAGAATACAGCCGAGAAAAGCAATACAAAAAATGAAAATTCATTAGGAAAAAGAAATTGATCATATTTATTTAATAGTCTTGTAGGGATTAATATGCGTACCTGTTGTCCACTTCCCCTGCATTTTTCTCTGGAATAGTAGCTTGATGTTGTATGTATTCTTGTAATATTCTCTCTAGTCTACTCAGAAAGAAATTAAAAAGAACAAAAATTAGGGGTCTTAAAATAAATTCAGAATTTGGTGATGCAAATCGGATGAAATTTGTGACCATCCAAGAAAAAGCATGCATATATCTCCTTGACAACCGTTTTTAGATTGAATTTCAAAGAAAGTATCCATATTTTACATATATATTCTAGTAAAGTTGATGATTAAATAGTTGATTCAATTAGACTAAAGATTTTCCTAGCTAAAAGATATACCATAAATGGAACCATGAAAAACATTCTAGGTGCCAGATAGAGGTGAAGCAACAAACTAATATCGAGTAAAATTGTTAAAAAAATTGAAAATATTTCCAACAATAAAGAAAGTTATTTTCTTTGGAAGAAAAAGGAAAGAAAATAAAAGAAATGAAAAAATGGATAATTACTTCTTGTTAGAGAAATGTCGTAGTCTACCGTTCGGAGCGTACGTAATCAAGGCGACATCCACGTCGCATAGAACGGATAGCTCGAAGGCCTTTTTAAGGAGACCATTACTTCTTTTGCCATAGGTTATCTGCCTCTCAAACTGCGTATCCTTCCTCTCAATCTTCCTCGGTGCCATTAATTATTCTCTTGCTTTTTTTTTAAAATTAAATTGCTGAAGAAATGTCTGAGAAAATATTGAATGTAAAGAGAGAAAAGATATTAGAGAAGGTAGGATATGAAGAAGAGAACTGATTATATATAGATGTATTGGTTTACATAAAAGGAAACAAATGTGAAAGGTACAATGTAAAGTTGGAGAACTATTATATATAGATGTATTGCTAATTATAAGATGGAGAGCAAAAATTAGTAGAAGTGACACTTATAATAAGATGGAGAGCATTTAACAAACATTTTTAGATATTTTTCTGTTGAATTTAATGCAGACAATTTTTATTTTTAGAAATTTTTCCTGTTGCTTTTAATGCAGAATTTTTTTTCATTTCTGGTCAATTTTCCCGTTCCATAATCCAACATTTCATTTTTCTATTTTTTTTTTTACTACTGACCACTTTAACCATTTTTTTTTTTAATCTCACTCGGTTGATCAAAAGATAAAAGCGACATTTCATTCAACTGCTTGATTAATATATTTGTTTGCTTTCACCAACCTCTTAAATTATTCATGGAAATGTCAATTAAACGAAAAGGCGGAAATACTTAATCCTTTTTCTAAAAATAATAATTAAATAGTTTATTATTTATATAACTAGAATTTGCCTCCATTAATTTTTTTCTTTTTAAATATTATCTCGCTTGGTGGGCCCTTACAGATCTAGTCTTTTATCTTTAGATTCCATTAACCAAAATTATGATTAATATAGGGTTATTTAATTAAACACAGTTTTCTTGAGAGGCAATAATTTGTTACCACTTTGATTCATTTATTTATGATCGATTTTAGTATAACAAACTTCAAGCGCCTCTCCGCATCTATTTTATTTATATATATAAAATCTCTGATCGATGGGTTTTGCACTGTTTATTCAGTGCTGTCTCTTTCTGAACCTTTGGATTTGTATCCAACGAATTGTAACAGATATTGATCCTTTCATGGACGCGTGTCTAAACCCTTAAACCCTCCGCAATGAACATAAATCTGAGGGTACAATTAACAATCTGAGGGTGCAACAAACTTGTCAAACAAGCCATCTTCTGTTCATCTATAAATTAATGATAAAAATAAACTAAAATATAAAAAAAGGATTTAGACACGCGTCAATGAAATTAAAAAGACTTGATACGATTGAAATTTTTGGTAAATAATTTCGAAATAAAGATTTTTGTTGGATAAGAATGTGAGATAGCTTACCGCCTAATAAAAATATAAAATTTCAATTTTGATCCATTGACTGAATCAAGAGGAGCTTACAATATTTATAGAGAAAATAATTAAAAAAGGATGCATGGCAATTTCTAAATTTTAAATGACATGCGGGAGAGGCGCTTGAAATTTGTTATACTAAAAAAATAAATAATAATAAATAGAAACGGTAGCCAAAAGAGAAAATTGGCGCTGGGATATATACAAATCTAGGTTTTGTAATAATTTTTTTTACAAATTAACTCAAAATATTACAAAATATTTTTAACTAATCACGTAGCACAAGAACCAAACTCAATGAATCAAAGGGGTAATTAAGTGTCCTCATATCGGTAACAATTTATTGCCTCTCAAGAAAACTGTGTTTAATTAAATAACCCTAAATTAGTGGAGGCAAATATTTATAAAGAAAAAATTATTGCCCACCAAGCGAGATAATATTTATAAAGAAAAAATTAATTGAGGCAAATTCTAGTTATATAAATAATAATCAATTTAATTATTATTTTTTAGAAAAAAAAAAGTATTTCCGGCCTTTTTGTTTAATTGACATTTCCATGAATAATTTATGCGGTTGGAGAAAGCAAACAATTATATTAATCAAGCAGTTGAATGAAATGTCGCTTTTATCTTTTGATCAACCGAGTGAGATTAAAAAAAAAATGGTTAAAGTGGTCAGTAGTTAAATAAAAAAATAGAAAAATGAAATGTTGGATTATGGAACGGGAAATTGTCCAAAAATGGAAAATTCTCTGCATTAAATGCAACAGGAAAAATTTCAAAAAATAAAAATTGTCTGCAATTAATTCAACAGAAAAAATATCCAAAAATGTTTGTTAAATGCTCCCCATCTTATTATAAGTGTCACTTCTACTAATTTTTACTCTCCATCTTATAATTAGCAATACATCTAAATATAACCAGTTCTCCTACTTCACATTGTACCTCTCACCTTTTGTTTCCTTTTATGTAAACCAATACATCTCTATATAATCACTTCTCCTCTCTCGTCCAGCTTCCATCATATCCTACCTTCTCTAATATCTTTTCTCTCTTTACATTCAATATTTTCTCAGACATTTCTTTATCAAATTAATTAAAAAAAAAGCAAAAGAATTGATGGCACCGAGGAAGATTGAGAGGAAGGACACAGTTTGAGAGGCAGATAACCTACGGCAAAAGAAGTCAGGGTCTCCTCAAAAAGGCCTTCGAGCTATCCGTTCTATGCGACGTGGATGTCGCTTTGATTATGTACGCTCCGAACGGTAGAGTACGACATTTCTCTAACAAGAAGTAATTATCCCTTTTTTCATTTCTTTTATTTTCTTTCCATTCTCTTCCAAAGAAAACAACTTTCTTTATTGTTTTGAAATATTTTCAATTTTTTTACCAATTTTATTCGATATTAGTTTGTTGCTTCACCTCTATCTGGCACCTAGAATGTTTTTCATGGTTCCATTTTTGGTATATCTTTTAGCTAGGAAAATTTTTAGTCTAATTCAATCAACTAATTAATCATCAACTTTACTAGAATATATGTAAAATATGGATACTTTCTTTGAAATGCAATCTAAAAACTGTTGTCAAGGAGATATATGCATGCTTTTTCTTGGATGGTCACAAATTTCATCCGATTTGCATCACCAAATTCTGAATTTATTTTAAGACCCCTAATTTTTGTTCTTTTTAATTTCTTCCTGAGTAGACTAGAGAGAATATTAGAAGAATACATACAACATCAAGCTACTATTCCAGAGAAAAATGCAGGGGAAGTGGACAACAGGTACGCATATTAATCCCTACAAGACTATTAAATAAATATGACCAATTTCTTTTTCCTAATGAATTTTCATTTTTTGTATTGCTTTTCTCGTCTGTGTTCTGGCTGATGTACAACAGTGTTAAGCCAGTAATCTCGCAGGTACAATTCTTCTCATCTGTTCTCTTTCTTTACTTATAATTGGTTACTTTTTATTCAATAAAATAAAATATGGCATGCAAATAAGTCCTTGCATCGAAATTTTATACAAAATATCAAAGAAGGAATCTAGTTTTTGTATGTATTATCTGAGCAGTACCTAACATTACATGAATCTATTCGTAGGATACCATTGAAAAGATTAATATGTTTGTGGGACAAGTCGACGCGGCAGACCAACAAGGGTAAAGAAAGCATTCTTACAGTTTTGATATTATTTACTCCAGAACATAATCTCAAATTATCACAATATCATGTTTACACGAAACTAATAATTAGGCAGTGCATGCAACATGAATTAGATATGTAAACAGTACTCTTCTTTCGTATCGGCTTCTATAATCTAACATTTTCATTGTCATTCTTTCTGCTGCAATTTTGATGTGTACTGCTCAGCCTGGAGGCAAATAAAGAGGTACGGTGTTTATCATTTTCTGATTGGTTTCTTAATCTGGATACTTTTTTTTTTTCTGAGACTGCATGTATGTATATAATTCATGAGGTCGACTTTTGATTAACTAAACGATGTTGGCTTAAGCTTTCAAAAGCAATGCATATGAATTTATTGATATAAATTCCACCTGCTTATTTAGTAATGTTTGTGACTTAATAAATTCAGGAAATTAATGAAGAGACTAAGAAGCTTATATTGCTCCAGGAGCTACAAAGGTATGCATAAATAGCAGTGAATTCAAGCAATCTGATATTGTTTTATGTTCAGTTGATATACTGTGATTTTTCGTAACATAAATATAGTAAGTATACACTATATATATATATATATATATATATATATATATATATATATATATATATATAAAGTATGAACATTTGATATGTATGTATTAAAATATCTGATGGCCACTGAAACAATAAAAAAATGTGAAAAATCATAATTATATTAGAGGGCTACCAAATTTAGCACAATATGTTGAAACACACTTATATTTTCCTGAAAAATCAATAGTTCAAAATGGTATAGGTCAGCTACCCGTTTTATTTCTAAAACTTGACACTCTCTGAATCTCAATTAATATAAGAAACATATAACCTACCTACAATATTTACGGGGAGTAATAATGCTTTTATAAACTTAATCATGTGCATTTGCAGAAAATTGATCCCAGACATGAGAACATCAAAATCGATCTACGAGTTGGAGGAGAGCAAGAGGTTCCTTGTAGACGCTCTTGAGAAAATTGAGCAGAAAAAGGTCATTTAGATACTCCTTTTTTTGTTTTATTTTTAATTTGCTTCGTTTTCTCCCCTCTTTTGGAAATTAGAAGGGTAGGATTCGGAGGCCGGCCGGGTTTAATTAGTACAGTGCTGATTAATTACTAATCATATTTGATCCCTTCAAATCAACATGTTTGACAGCAAGTACTGAAGTACACATGGAATTATGTTTTAGTTATTAGTTTGCATCAATAACTCTCTAATTACAAAAAAAATCATATGTTATCCCTTTTCTTATTCAGAAAACCATACTCTCGAGGTTTAACTTCGGGATATACGCCCATATCTCACAATTAAGCTTGCAGGTATATATACTAACTTAAGCTCAATTCATTTTGTATGTTGTCGATCATTATATTAGTAATTACTTTGTTATTTGTTATTTTGACATGTTTAAATTGTTATGTGTAACATTAGCTGAAGACAGTAGAGCAACTACAACAAGAATACCAAAAAGAACTTGAAACTCCTTCTATAGCACAACCACAAGAAACAAAACAGTTTTATGTTCCCCCTCCCTTGCCAGAACCATTTGACATAGTTAATAAGAACATGTCTCAGAACCATTTGCCATACTACAAAGATTTGGATAGGTGGCTACAGACTGATTGAGATGGATTATAGGTGACTACATTACGTATTGATTGGGGGTTGAAAGTTATTTTTATTTTATTTTTTTGTTTTATTTGTGTATTTGCTAGGAAAGCAACATGTTATATATATGAGGAGGATTCCAATGCCTCAATTTTTCATGCCTCCACCATGCCTCCATTTTTTAAAATTTTAATAACTCAAAATTTAAAACTTGAAAGTCAAAATAAAACCGTTGGATATGATCTATATTATTTTATCTATGCACGTGTAAAAAATTATGACATTTCAATTTTGTTTTGGTTGTCATCAAGAACTTGTAAAAAATGTACTAATATGGATAATTTCTAGACGTTGATTTTTCAACTTATTGATTCACATAAAAACAAAATCAAAATGTGATCATTTTTTATGAGCACATAGATAAAATGATGTAGATCATATCCAACGGTTTTATTTTGACTTTTAAGTTTTAAATTTTGAGTTATTAAAGTTTTAAAAATGGAGGCATGGTGGAGGCATGAAAAATGGAGGCATTGGAACCCTCCTCTATATATATATATATATATATATATATATATATATAATTGAGCTATGCTACTCCATGGAGTAAAACGCATTGGTGCTCCACGCCGCTATATTTTTATTTTGAAAGTCCAAACAACCGATCCGAACCGCTCAACATGATCTCCATATTGAAATGTGCTTGGAGACCAAATTTTACATTTTTTGGAATTTTTTTACTATTTATTAAGCCACTTTGAAAATCTGAAAATCCGGGTGAACAGTGAAAAACAGTAAAAAATTCTGGACTGCCGGATCAGCGATTTTCAAAGTGGCTTAATAAATAGTAAAAAAATTCCAAAAAATGTAAAATTTAGTCTCCAAGCACATTTCAATATTTAGAACATGTTGAACGGTTCGGATCGGTTGTTTGAATTTTGAAAATAAAAATATGAGCGTGAAGTAAAAATAACATCTTATTTCACAACTCACCATAGCCCAGCTCTATATATATATATCTTGTCACTTTGCTTAGCCTCTTGGAATAATCTACAAACTAATATTATGTTGCTTTATTACAACTGCAAGTTTTGACTTTCATTCATGTTAAGACAGATTGAATGTTGAGTTAATTATACTAATTCAAACGAAAATCAGGTGTGAAATTCTATATATCTCATAATTTAATCCGTTGTAACTTTATCCAATGTAGCAAAAAGTTTGATAGACCTCTACTGTTTATTAAGTGTTTAGCGGCTGTAAAAGTAATAGTGTCATTTATCTAAAAGTAAAGAAGAGCAAAATCCTTAATATAACTCCGCCGAAATTCAAAGAATAAATAAAAATGGGCGAGTGCGTCAGTCAGATTATTCTAAATTAAATACAGGGAGATTAAATTATTTGCACGAGTAAAACAGCAAGAGAGCCATAAAGAAAAAATCATAAGAATCAAAATTTTACTAAATGGTTTTTCTCTACATATATTAGTAACATCCAAACAGCATTGATACTAGATACGAGTGCAAAACAATAAAGGTGATTTTCAGACAAAGCAAAACCAAATTATGAACTTCTAGCTGGTAGAATTCACTTAGTGTTTCAAAATTTCCACCACTACACCTTGTCTGAAAATTTAAAAAATAGAAAACCATGAGGATAAAATTGCAAGAAACTCTGTTCTCTCCAGATTACTGCACATTGACTAGCTCCACATCAAAGATCAGCCAAGAGTTCTTGGGTATTGGTCCCATTGCTTTATCCCCATAGCTGAAATAAATTTGAAGCATAAACAAACCATCAAAATATAATGAAAAATAAATCGAATTAGAAGACAGGAACATGCCTGAGAACACGTGTCAAATTTATAACCTTGAAATTTTGGTAGTAAAGGTTTCACTAACAGCATTCATTATCTATTTGAAAGTAATCACCTGTATTTGAGTTATATACTTATATGCCTGCAGCACCAAATTGTTAAAATAATATATGGTGCAAGTTTTGTCACATGGTCTGGGAACCAGAACCACTTTCAATTTAGGTATTTTTCTTAACCAAATGAACAATGAAAAGGGCAATAGTATGCATTTTATGGTTCCTTTGTTATATTATATAAATTGATTTATGGTTACTCTCAATCTAGAATGTTGAGTATTACTAGCAAACAAATGCAAATAATGTTCATCTCCATTTTAAAGTTCAGTAAAATATTTGCAAGAAAATAATGTTAATTCTAATTAGGTTGCGTCCAAAGTATATTCTAATAGACCCATGGTTTAATATTAAAAAAAACAATGGAAGAGATGTATAAGTACAAACCCCATAGCTGGTGGGACAGTAAGCCTCCTTTTATCTCCAACACGCATCCCTAGAATAGACAAATTAATTTTAGATCGAATAACATTATAATTAAGCACCAGTGGTACCAGATGGCATTGGCTGCAACTTTTGGGTTTGTTATTTGTTCTCTGTTGATTGGCACTCTACTTACTAGGTTCTATTTACCAGATAATAGGAACAAACTTTTTATTTTCTACATTATTAGATGAAAAGATACACGAACAAACAAATGAACAAAATGAATAAGAAAAAAAAAAATGAAATAGTTGTACGTACCACTAACACCAACATCCCAGCCCTTGATGACCTGGCCTACACCTGTTTTCAGAAAAAGGAATTTTGTAATGCCATGTGTTAATCTGCTACAATTATGATCGGGTAAAATAACTGAATTAAAAAATCAAGAATTGGGTAAGGATTCCAGATCATGCGTGGCAAGCACTGCCGACCACTGGCATATTTTTCTATGGGATGTGACAAGTGAGTGCATTTTTTCTCCTTTTTTTTCAATTAATTAGGTGGTTAGTTCCGACTTCAAATGAAACCACAGTTCACAAAAAAGTCTATATATATTACCAAGGCGAAACTTAAATGGCCTTTGACCAACATTTGAGTCAAAAATCTTTCCATTCTTTAGCTTCCCAATATAAGTCACAGAAACCTTCACCAAGAAACGAAAGAAGAACATTAGCAAAGGTATATTAAAATCAGCAAATCGTAAGAGTACTTGGAAAAAGTTATATTGGTTCCAACACAAGGCCACTTTGAGATTTTGCATATAAGAGGTGACAATATGTAAGTGTACTTTATCGGATGTAAATGTTTGCTCATACATGCAATAAGCATCTTGCAGTTCACACTTAACCTTTGGCTCTGACAGTGGATATTGGATTGGTACAAGGATAAAAATCATTATATTTCCCAAAGTTTAAAAAAAGAAAGAAAGACACTGAACCAATCAAGGATAAATCTAAGAATAGTGAATTGTAAAAAACACGTAACATGTGACCACGACACGTCATGCACGGGTCGAAACACGGCGGAACACGGCACCCGGTGTTAGGCGTCCCGTGTTAAGACGTGTCAGTGTCGTGTTATAAGAAGTTGTGTCCGAAGTTGGATAAAATCGGCACGTGTAAACACGATACATCCATGGCACGTCTTGTCACGACAGGCTAGAACACGTCTAGACACGGATCAAAATTTAAACAATTCTAAATCATCTTATATTAACCTCAACTTAAACCATCAGTTTCCACTTTCCACCAATGAGAATGGGATATTAATTTGAACATGAGCATCTTGCTGCTTAATTTAATTTCAAAATTAGATTTGCTTCTTCGGTTTATTACTACAACGTTTACAAAATAAAAGATAAACCCCAACAAACTCAAAAGAGATTGAGAAGCCCTTACATGTATAAATTGCAACAAAGCAATCATAACAACTTTACAATAATTCTATTTAGACATATGGCAACCTATTCTACATCAGAATACAACATAGTACATCTCAATTCCCATACATATCGATCCGAACCGCTACTCATCAGATGTCTAAGCACATTTCAGCACTCCTAAACACTGTATATCATGCCGTGCCGTGCCGTGCCAATACAAGTGTTGTGTCCGAAATCGGTATTGTTCGGCACGGCACGGCATTGTACCAGACACAGGTTGGCCCAACACTTTTACAATTCACTACCTACAAACAAGTACACTCAGCACTCCAAAGGTAGGTGCCAAAAAATACACTATTTAAAGGAAATTTTTCTGTAACATCAACAAAGCATTCATGATATGTTTCCAGGTGAGATTGTTCACCGAAAATGTGCAAAAACTATATGGTGACAAACAAAGCATTGCATCTATAGAAATAGGATCCTTACAAGTCAATTTGGAAGAGATAGTGCAGCAAAAGTAGCTAATGTGATGTACCATATAGCCATTTATACAAAGTTATGAGTGAGGCTATGGTATTATACATAGCGCGGATTGGTCCATACTATGGATCAATATCTTCATTTTCAAATTTCAACCAGTTGATCTGCAGCGTTCAACATGATCTCCATATGAAAATGTACTTGCATACTAAATTTTATATTTTTTAGAATTTTTTATTATTATTTTAGATGGGTAAAAATCACTACTTTTGAATGGTCTGAAATGTTTTATATTTCTACCTGTCTTAAAAAATAGTAAAAAATTTCTAAACAATGTGAAGTTTTATCTACAAGTACATTTTCATATGGAGATCATGTTGAACGGTTTAGATCGATTGCTTGGACTTTGAAAAATGAAGATTTTGATCCATAGTACGGACCAATATGTGCTATGCATAGTACCGTAGACTCAAAAGTTAATGGCAATTTATTCATTTTCGCTGGACAAAACTTAAAACTATGAAGCCTAAGTTGCAGATTAATGAAAAACTAATAATATGAATGTACCTTGCTCCCTGGAGTAGCCTTCTTGCCATCGGGTCGGCCCATGGAGATCTCCTCTACTATCAACCCATTTCCAAAAGTGCGAGATTGTTGAGGCTCTTTCTCATCGTCTTCCTTCTCTTCTTTCTTGCCCTCATCTTTCTCAGCACTTTTCTTGTTCTTCTTTTTCTTTTTCTTTTTGGATTCTTTTTCACTAGCATCGCCAGATTGGCCATTTTCACTATACCGGGCAAAGGAAATAAGAGAATACAGCGATTAGCATTTTAGACAAGTACCAGCAAAAGTACAAAACAAATTTTATTAAAATGTTTCTTACGTATCAATCATCTTTTTGGAAACAGGTGTTTCTTCTTGTACAGCATCTCCTTTTGTAGGTTCTTTGGTTTCCTTCTTCAGTTTCTCACTTCCAAAAAGTAAATGATGCAAACAAGTTAACCTAAATCGATAATACAAATCCTATGGTTTTCCAAAGTAATCAGTAAGCAAATAAATAATCTCATACCCATCATTAGGTGCCTTTGCTTTAACTCCATCCTCTGCGCTCACACCAGACAAGCTTCCATTTTCACCCTTCTCTTTCTTTTTACTTTTCTTATCCAGTTTCTTCTTCTTCTTTTTCGATACCTCAGTATCCTCTCCCATTTTCTCATCATCCATAGGGGTAGCACCGTCAAGCTTCCTCTTCTTGTTTTCTTCTTTTCCTTCTTCAGTTTTCTTTGAATCAGATATAGGGAATCCATCTTCGTCTTCACTATCCCCTTGAGAGAGGGTGACCACTGCCAGATGGCGCTGGGACCCATCGAGTGCATCATCACTGTCACTTACTTGGCGGTTTTTCTTCTTGGATAAACGGCTCTTGTCTCCATTTGCTGTTTTTTCTTCCTCTAAAATCTCTTCAATGACAACTACGATTGTTTAAAAAAAAAAAAAAACTGAATGTACCTACGCAAAGATATCAAATGTCTGAAAAACAAATAGCACAATAAATGTATTAATCTAGATGAATACAAAATAATAAAAAAAGGACTGTAGCAGAGAACAATATATTGTTGTCTAATTTAAGAAAAACCTAATCCTTAATAATCCTGGATAAAAAAAAAACATTTGCTTGAGAAGACTTACTCTTTTGCAAACAAACAACCGAACTTTTCATTGTTGGCATCCCAAAAATCCTAAACAAACACGTAATAAGAAACAGCAACCAAACAAGCGACAATAAATATTTCTCTTTCATTTTGGTTACCTCCGCTTTTATGAGGACGGGAATGGGTATACATATCGCCACCATCATCATACATGTCAACATCATCATCGTCATCAATAAAGTCAGATTCATACTCATCTTCGTCAGAAAAATCAATATAATCAGAGTCTTCGCTGTCTGTCTCAGCTATATCCTCTCCACAAGGCTCTCTTATACAAAAGATAAGGAAATTCAGTTCCTCAAAATAAAAAATATCACAAACCAGCAAGTACTTTATGGCACATTTATATAAATTCATACTCAATTTGTGTGTAATCGGACCTGACTGAATTACACTTGTATAATCACTGCTCAACTTATCGCAATAATTTTCTCATTTTACTTTGATTCATTTTGATACCCAATTTATGCAATTAGACCTGATAGAACTACAATTGTATCATCAAAACATAATTTAGCATTATATTTGTCCACTGATGACCTTAATTTATTTTGCAACTTGACCTCCATTTACACCAAATATAGCAATATGACAAAAGAACTCCCAAAGGAAAGCACAACATTTTGACACTTTGTAGCAGCACCGAGAAACACAAGTACAAATGAACAAGAGACGACAAACAACAATGACCGAAATTGCCACGTGCCAATAATGTTAGGTATATTTCCATAAACCAACAAAGGCATTCACTCCTAACACCAACAACTAAACAATAATATTAACAACAATAACCCTGCACATAAGCAAATAGACAGCATTCCAAGATCTTTTACAGGCAGACAGATAGAAAATACTGACAAACACAAGTTGAAAAACAGCAACAGCTGAAAGCCTGAAAATGCTGGTACAAGTACCACCTCTAAGCACCACAAACCGAAAAATAACAAACAATAATAAACATAAAACAACACCTGAGAGAAATATGACATAAAAAAAGGATACTGGTTGCCATCTCTGGGGCCCACATAGTAGCCAGTGAGATGCACACTGCTCTTGCCAAGTACAGAGAAGACGACCTCCTCCTGCTCCTCAAACTCAAGCTCCAGGTGGCACGTCTCGCATTTGTCAGCAAATAGACTGCATATCAGCACCGGGCTCTTCTCCCCCACATTACACTGCACTGTTGTCTTTGCCGCAGCTGCCTTTGTTGCATTTGCTCCCACTGCATTTCCCAAAGTTGCCTGCACATTACAAAAATTGCAAACAATTTAGAGAAATGAGTGAGGCTGTGGTAATATGCATATTACACAACGGCCTGTGCTATGGACTCATATCTCTATTTTTAAAGTCCAAACAATCGATTCAATCCGAACCGTTAAACATGACCTCCATATGAAAAGGTACTTGTAGACCGAATTTTACATTTTTTAGAATTTATTTTACTATTTTTTAGATAGGTAGAAAATCACTTGATTTGAACATTCTGGACCATCCCAAATCAGTGATTTTCTACCTATCTTAAAAAATAGTAAAAAAATTTCTAAAAAATGTAAACTTTGGTCTACAAGTACCTTTTCATATGGAGATCATGTTTGTTTGGATCGACTATCTAAACTTTGAAAATAGAGTTATGGATTCATAGCACGGGTCGATCCGTAATATGCATATTACCATAGCCTCACTCCAGAGAAATTCATAGGACAAAAGACTTTAGATAGCAGCCTGTCCCCCTAAATAGACCAAGCTAATGGGTAAACTGGTACAATTTTGTATTATGATTTGGGTGGGGCTGAATCGAGCTTGACTTTACTTTTTGTACAACATCACTGGTTCACTATCATCACTTCATATCCTTTCTACCAAAATGGAATTTGAAACCCTAATAGTTTGATTTTTCTGCAGGAAACACCATACAACACTAAAAAACTTACAACATCTACCTATTCAACAATATTCAAATTTTAATGTGTGACTATACAAAGTGAGGCTTTATATTATGAAATAAAACGAGCTGGCTAGCAATGGATAAAAATAGTTGAGAAACAAAACTTAAACCCTATCAAAATAAGACAAAAATATGCCTATAAATATAACCTGAGAAATACGGAGCCTCCCTCTAGTCTCGTCAAAGCTGTGCTTGTAAGGCTTCCCTGGCTTCACCTCAACCCCTACAGAAGTCACAAAATTAATAATTTAAAGACCGATAGAAATTGTATTCAGATGCGAATAGAGCAGCATTTTTCTCACCCCAAAAGGCCATTGTTGAAAGGAGAAGTGGGAGCTGCTCGCTATCTTTTGTTAGCGATCAGATAATGGGAGGCGTAAAAGATGATTAGGGTTTAAGATCTAGAAATTGCTCGAAGGCGTCAGGGTTTATGAGCACCCCTAAAACCCTAGCAAGTGAGAGCGGCGAAGAGGAGTGCGAAGTAATAGTGACCTGGCTGAGAAGAGAGGCTTTTACATATGTATCCTTACAAAATTTAATATTATAAGATGCGCTATCATGTTAGGTTAAAGAATGTTTTGTGTTATTAGAAAAAAAAAAAAAATTCTATTTCATTTTCATTTTTCTTTTCCAAAGTATTGTTTTATTTTCTTCTAGTAAGCGATGAATTCAGATCCAGTGCATTAACCCAATTTTTGAGTTTTGATCCAAACCGTCCAAGATGCTCTAACACGAATCTTAAAGATCCTGGACCCCACAAATAATACTGCCCCCTGCGCTACCACCGAATAGGCACCGGACACGTCTAAACTCAAAAATTGAGTTACTTTAGGGGATCCGGACTCGTAAGCGATGGGGTCAAGCCACCCGATTATTAATTTAATAATGCCATCTGGATGTAATAATAACCGGAGAGCATACATACCTTAAACCTAGAAAGAGAGAATTGTTGGTATACCATTTGAAACATTCTATAATGTTTATTTTTCTATCAAAACACACTCATTTTTTATTTCCTCATTTCAAATTAAAATATTTTCTTATTCCCCCCTATGTGTATTAAATTTGAAAATTTAAAATATAATTAATCATTTAGTTATATTTAATATTTTTTATGAGTTCTATTTAATAGTTGTTTGCTCTATTTTTTTAATGGATACGTTCATTTGACTTGCAGACTTGCAACTAGAGTGGGAAAGATGGCACGGCATAGCCGGTTCCATCACAAAACGGCACGGACCGTTCGCGTGTCGTGACCATCTTTAGAAAATTTGACATGGCACGTGGTCACGCGAGTCACTTGTAATTAGAACTGTTAGATATTGACTAAATGGTGAATCTTGAATAAACTAACATAAATTATGATCAAATGGTCACGCGAGTCACGTTTGGTCACGGCATGTTTGGGCAGGCGTGACTCACGTGGCGTGACTATTCGCGTGGCGTGACCACCCCTTTGATATTTTGGTCACAGCACAGCACGGTACGTCAGAAATTAACTTGGTCACGGCACGACACGAAACCAAAGTCACAACATGTTAGTCACGACGTATTAGTTACAGCACGGCACGAAACTAAAGTCACAACATGTTAGTCATGACGTATTGATCATTACAAGAAAACATAAAGAGAAATGTCAAATGAATGTGTCCATGTAAAAATAAGAAAAAAGAGATTTCAACTATTAAATAGAATTATATAATTAATGAAATTTAAAATTTCAGATTTAATGAATATAAGTGGAAATAAGAAAATATTTTAATTTAAAATAGAGAAATAAATATTTGAGTATTTTTGATGAAAAAATAGGTAATTTAAAATATTTTAGGAGTATATATACAAGTAATTTTTAATATTGATAATTGTTTAATCTTAACCTTCGAAATTTCAGCATAGCTGTTGAGTATTTTAGGTATGGTGTTTTTGTACTCTTTTTGCCTTTAATATTTATAAACCTTCGTACCCAATAAATAGGTTAGTTGCAAGCGCACAACCTATCGATTGTAGTATTTAGGTGTCGATCCGCAGGGAGATAGGGAAATACCAATTTTTAATAAAGAAAACTACTTCTAAAACTAAATAATAAAAGTAAAGTAAGGGGGGTTTGTTCTAAAATCCTAAGTTTGGGTTCAATACCCGGAAGAGAGGAGTTTTAAACAATAAATGTAAATAAAATAAAGAAAGAAAAGATTGGTTTGTTTTCAAGTTTGAGAAAATCTAGGGACATTCGGTCTACAATTCCTTGCTAATTCTACTTATTCGGTTTGTTTGAATTCATGTTTGATTTGATAAGGTTTCTAACCTATGTTAGCCTTTGGAACAAATATTAATACAAATACTTTGGGTGGATGGATTAATGTTCCTCGAATTCTAGGGCTGTCACTAACCTAGAGGGATATTTAAGTCACATGCTTCAAAGTATATATCGATATTTGTTCTAAGGTGTCGTAATTAGGATTTGACTTCACGGTTAAGTCTTTCACCAAATCCTAACCTTAATTTCTATAGTTCCGGGTTGGATATCAAAGTACGGTCGCTTCTAATCCAAATCCTAAGGTGTGTATTTATGATTTCAATTAGTACTCTCCTTACCTTGACCAATGCTAAGAATTTAATAAACTTAAAGCGGAAAGACACGATCAACGCGATTTCAAGCTACTTCAGTTCAATAAACCCTAACCAGGTGAACTAAAATTCAAGTACTAACGAAATTCATAAATAATAAATCACAGAAATTAACAATCAAATCCGATAAAACAATCATAATAAAAACAAATATCCGAATAAGCTAGAATTAAACAAGTTCATGCATTGACCTAAACCCCTAGAAAGAGAACTACTCTCTCTTGGAGAGATCCATAACAAAGATTGGCAAAAACAATAAGAAATGAAATAAAGAAATGATTACACGATTGGTTGTTTTCATCGTTTTGAGTTGTTTTTTTATCGATTTCTTTCATAATTTCATCCAGTTGTTCTCCTTCCTTCATCATATCTAAATGATTATCAATCTTAGAGGCTAAAACATCTACCCTGCATATCGAATCATTATCATTAGATGGAAATTGGAGAGATTTAAAAACGTTAAATTCAACCTTTTCATCACCTACTCGGAAAGAAATCTTTCCATCACGCACATCTATGATTGCACCTGCTGTGGTTAGGAAATCACGTCCCAATAGAAGGGGAATTTGTGTATCCTCTTCCATCTCCACCACAACAAAATCTACCGGTATGAAAAACTTACCAATTTCGACAATCGCATCCTCCATAATTTCTACCGGGTATCTAACGGATCTATCCGCTAATTGGAGCGACATTTTCGTTGGTTTCAATTCTCCTAGACCTAGCCTTTCATAAACCGCTTTTGGCATTAAACATACGCTAGCACCTAAATCACACAAACAACTATTGAATTCGGTCTCTCCAATTTTGCATGGAATAGTAAAACTACCGGGGTCCTTAAGTTTGGGAGGTAGTTTGGTCAAGAAAAGTGTACTACATTGCGCATTTAGGGAGATGGTTCCGACCTCTTCAAGTTTCTTTTTGTTTGACAACATTTCTTTGAGAAACTTGACATAGGTTGGCATTTATGCAATTGCCTCGGTGAAAGGTATGGTAATGTTCAATTTTTTCAATTGTTCAATGAATTTGGCATATTGTTGGTCTAGTTTGTGTTTTACTAACCGTTGTGGAAAAGGTAGGAACCTAAGAGGAGGAACATACTTTGGAGTTTCAGATTTTTGTACCTTTGTTTGGTTATAATTACCCGTTTTGTGATGTTTTTTCGATGCCGATGCGTCCGCGCTGAGAGGAGTTTTCGGTGGTTGTGTCACATTCGGTGGTTGTACGAACTCATCCCCGCTGGGCATCTTTGGTCCTTCGTATTCCGTGCCGCTCCTCAAGGTTATGACTTTTGTTTGCTCCCTTGGATTGATATCGGGTTTCTCCGGAAGTGTGCCTTGTTGGCGAGAGAATGCGGATGCTTGTTGTGCAATTTGTGTTTCTAACATCTTGGATTGGGTAGCTAGGAGTTCTACCTTGTTGTTCAAATTTCTCAAGGAGTCCGAAACATCGATATTGGTTGTCTTTTGGTTGTTCATGAACTCGGTTTGAGAGAATACTAGACCTTCTATCATTTTTTCTAGTTTGGTGATTGGAGATGGCCCTTGGTATTGATTTGAACGGTTTTGGTATTGGTTCCCACTACCTTGGTTAGAATTTTCATTATCGGTCCTCCACTTAAAATTCGGATGGTTCCACCTCGTGTTAGGGTTGTAGGCATTTGAATTGAAATTCTCGTTTGGCCTACCTTTGTTGTAGATTGGATCGTTCTGTTTGTCACCTTGGTTGTAGAACATGCTATTGACTTGCTCCACTTGTTCCTCGCCTTCCAAGAGGGTTTGGCAATTGGCGGTAATATGGCCTAGATCTCCACAAATGTTGCAAGGAGTCTTCTTAGTTGCGGATTGGGCTTGTTGCATTTACGTGATTTGGTGTTGCATGGCTTCCATCTTGGCTTGCAAAGCGGTGACTTCGTTAGTTTTCAAGATCCCCGGTGTGGTTTGGGCTCGTCCACCCCTCTCGGCCGTCCACTCCCTTTGGTTGATCGCCATATCTTCAATCATTAGCATGGCTTGTTCGGGATCCATTTTTGACATATTTTCCCCTGCGGCTGAATTTAAGTGAGTCTTAGTGGTTATCGTGCAACCTGAAAAGAAGAACTGAAAAAGCAACTACATGTCAAGGCCATGGTTAGGGCACAAGCGCTGGAGCTCGGCCCATCTATCCCATGCCTCGGTCAAAGACTCTCCCTCGGCTTGTTTGAATGTCGTGATCTTCGTTCGGAAGTGCTGGATTTTGGATAGAGGGAAGTATTTTCTTAAGAATAATTTCTCCATGTCGTCCCATCTTCTTATGTGGTCCCGATTCACAGTCCTTAGCCACGTCCTTGCATTATCTCGGAGGGATAAGTGGAAGCATTTGAGCTTGAGGTTGTCTAGCTCTTCTCCTTCTCTAGCAAAAGTGCCGCAGGATTCTTCGAAAATTGCCAAGTGGGCATGTGGATCTTCGTTTAGGGCTCCCCCAAACTGACTTTGGCCAAGCAAGTGGATGAGAGAAGGCTTAATTTCGCGTGGATCTTGGCCTTGAGGTATAAAAACCGAAGCGGTGTCCTTGTTGGCGATTACGGCCATTTCCGTTGTTGTTTGGATTGACACCGAATAGAGGATTGTTGTTGAGAATAGGTGGATCATTGTTGTTGTGCGGATGTGGTGGCGGTGGGTTGTTGTTTGGAGGAAGAGGAGGTGGCGGGTTGTTATCGTGAAAGCCTTGATTGAGAAGGCCTTCCGGATAGTCTTTCACTTCCACCTCAAAGCTGCGAGGCATGCCTAGTTCGGGATCTAAGCCTGCCATTGGTTGAGAAAGAGAGGATTCGCCGGCTTTGATCTTTGCGGTTTGGCTCCTTGTGACTGGTGCCAGCGCTCAAATCTATGAGAGAAGAGATGTGATGTGAAAGAGAGAAAATAGGAATAGAGAATAGTAAAGTGCAGAAAATTAAATAAGGAAAGTAAATATTTTTGGATTTTTCTTAAATAAGGAAAGTAAATTTCAGAAATTGTAAAAAGGGAAATAAACTATTTTTGGATTTTTAAATTTTCTGAAAAGGAAATAAAGTAAATAAGGAAACTCAGAATTAAAAGTACTTTTCTAAAATAAAAACTAGTATCTATCCTATTCTCCCCGGCAACGGCGCCAAAAAACTTGTTGAGTATTTTAGGTATGGTGTTTTTGTACTCTTTTTGCCTTTAATATTTATAAACCTTCGTACCCAATAAATAGGTTAGTTGCAAGCGCACAACCTATCGATTGTAGTATTTAGGTGTCGATCCGCAGGGAGATAGGGAAATACCAATTTTTAATAAAGAAAACTACTTCTAAAACTAAACAATAAAAGTAAAGTAATGGGGGGTTTGTTCTAAAATCCTAAGTTTGGGTTCAATACCCGGAAGAGAGGAGTTTTAAACAATAAATGTAAATAAAATAAAGAAAGAAAAGATTGGTTTGTTTTCAAGTTTGAGAAAATCTAGGGGCATTCGGTCTACAATTCCTTGCTAATTCTACTTATTCGGTTTGTTTAAATTCATGTTTGATTTAATGAGGTTTCTAACCTATGTTAGCCTTTGGAACAAATATTAATACAAATACTTTGAATGGATGGATTAATGTTCCTCGAATTCTAGGGCTGTCACTAACCTAGAGGGATATTTAAGTCACATGCTTCAAAGTATATATCGATATTTGTTCTAAGGTGTCCTAATTAGAATTTGACTTCACGGTTAAGTCCTTCACCAAATCCTAACCTTAATTTCTATATTTCCGGGTTGGATATCAAAGTACGGTCGCTTCTAATCCAAATCCTAAGGTGTGTATTTATGATTTCAATTAGTACTCTCCTTACCTTGACCAATGCTAAGAATTTAATAAACTTAAAGCGGAAAGACACGATCAACGCGATTTCAAGCTACTTCAGTTCAATAAACCCTAACCAGGTGAACTAAAATTCAAGTACTAACGAAATTCATAAATAATAAATCACAGAAATTAACAATCAAATCAGATAAAACAATCATAATAAAAACAAATATCCGAATAAACTAGAATTAAACAAGTTCATGCATTGACCTAAACCCCTAGAAAGAGAACTACTCTCTCTTGGAGAGATCCATAACAAAGATTGGCAAAAACAATAAGAAATGAAATAAAGAAATGATTACACCCTTTCTTAGATCAAAAACCTCGATCTTGCCGACTCCTTGCTTGAATCTTCTTCTTCTCCTTCCTTGAAAAGCTTCGAGAATTTCTGCAGGATCTCTCTCTCTCAATTTGTGGAAAATGGATATGTAATATAATGGATGTTCTCTCATGTGGTCTCCTTAGCCTTATATAACATTTTCTGAACTTGGAGATCAAGTCGTTTTATTTTCGGCGCCCACTAAGCCTACTAACTTCTATATTTCTAATTCTGTGATTCTGAACTTGGAGACCAAGTTATTCTAATTTTGGCACCCACTAAGCCCACTAACTTTCCATATTTAGCAGTTTTTCAGGCTGATGCGGCCATTGATGGGGATGTACAGAATTATATATTCCGAATTTGGATTTGTTTCCTTCATAAAAGTTGTAGATCTCTTTGTTCTGGTTCTGTCAAGCTTTGAATCACCCAAATCGGAGTTCGTATGACCAAGATATGACCAAAATACGAACTGTGTGTCGCTGAGTGCGGATCGAGTGCGGCCCGAGTGCGTCCGCACTGCGCTCGGACATTTCTGTTTTCTGTGTCTGATGGCTGAGTGCGTCCGCACTCTGAGTCAGTGCGTCCGCACTGGGCTCGGTTTCTCCTGTTTTGCTCTGAAATTCAAACGGGTATAACTCATGATCCGTAACTCCGTTTTCAATGTTCTACCACTTTTCGGAAAGCTTGCGAGAAGATCTACAATTTGCTCCATTTCCTGTAACTTAAATAGACTTTGGCAGTAACTTGATTCTTGGATATATTTCATTCTATTCTCTACTAAAATACAAGATATTTGGTGCTATTATGTGATAAAAACTAGATCGAATGTGTATATAATTTAGACCTATCAATAGCTAAGGCTTAGTTTTTGCTCAAATAACAAAGATAATATTTTCTGTGTGACGCGTCGTCGGTTCCAAATTCGAATAATTTTTTTTTGTGAATGCTAAATTGTATAAGAGTGAGGCTACGTTACTATGCATAGCACGGATTGGTCTGTGCTACGGCTCAATATTTGAGTTTCCAAAATCCTAACGGTCGATCCAAACTGTTCAACATGATTATTAAAATGAATATGTACTTGCAAACCATATTTTACATTTTTTTGATTGTTTTTGCTATTTTTTTAGATAGATAGAAAATCACTGTTTTTGGATGGTTCAGAATTTTCAGATCAAGTGATTTTCAGTTCAATTGTATAATCTCTACTTTTTTTTTTTTTAAGTTTGAACGTAGCTGGACTTGAACTGAATTTTTTTTTTTTTTTTTTTTGCAGTTTACTTGAACTGAAAAATTAAAATGCTACAGTTTAATACTGTAATGGTCTAACAGTACTTAGATAATTTTTTTTTTTTTTTTGGGTTGACCTCTCCTGGTTTTCTTCCTTGCAAAGTTGCAATTTGCGGTTGCAAAACCATGGCCTAAGGACTGTAAAATCAGATGTAATTACACTCCAGTTTTCAATTCACTTGACACCTCCATTTCATTGCATTACATTTTGCAAGCAACAACCTGTGCTTTATGAGAATGGAGACGAAGTGAGCTCAGTTGAGTAGAATGGACGGGATCAAGCTCGAGTTCGCAAATTTTAACTGGGAATTTGAAAAATATAATTATCTGTTTTTTTAGGTCATTTTCTTGTAACGTTGGTTGCATAATTAAAAAAATGAGAATCACTTGACAACTATGAAATATTTCATTTTGATAATATTTTTAAAAATAAAAATAAAAGTTGAATCTGGCTAATATGCTACGCGTAGCATAGAGAGCCTCCGTGTTACGGCTCAATATTTGAGTTTTCAAAATCCTAACGGTCGATCCGAACCATTTCAACATGATCTCCATTTGAGTTCTCAATATTCATATGGAGATCATGTTGAACGGTTCGGATCGACCGTTAGAATTTTGAAAACTCAACTATTGAGCCGTAGCACGGAGAGCCTCTATGCTACGCGTAGCACCATAGCCAACTCCCATATACATATCATGTTTGTAAAGTAATGAGATTTTATGAGTAGAAGTCAATCAGATAAATTTATCATTTGAAGTCAATTCTAAAATTTAGAGTGAGTTCAAAAAAATTTATAATTAGAATTGAATTCTAAAATTATATATGATAAACTCTTTGTGAACATGATAAATTCTAAAACTTATATATGATAAAATTTATATATAATAAATTTATCATTAGAATTGAATTTGTCATTTGAAGTCAATCTGATAAATTTTAGAGTGAGTTAAAAAAAAACTTGGTGAATTTAGAAACACCCTAATTTTACTCGAGATTTGATATATGATTTACGTACAATCAATAATTTTTTTATTTTCTGGTCCGAAATTAACAATTTTTGGTGCATCATCAAACTGAGACTCAAATTACACAAAATTCAAATGCAACATAGTTTTTGTGCTCCAATATGCTCCACATCATTTATCTCTATTTTCAAAGTCCGAACAGTCGATCCGAACCGTTCAACATGATCTTTATAATAAAATATGTTTGGAGACCAAATTTTATATTTTTTAGAATTTTTTTACTATTTTTTAGATAGGTACAATATCAGTTTATCGGATTGTCTAGAATCTCCTTAAAAAGGTGATTTTGTACATATCTAAAAAAATAGTAAAGAAATTTTTAAAAAATATAAAATTTGGTATCCAAGCATATTTATTATGAAAATCATGTTGAGCGGTTCAGATTGATTGTTCGGATTTTAAAAATAGAGATAAAAAATGTGGAGCATATTAGAGCACAAAAATAATGGTGCATTTGAACCCTCCTCTTAGAATATATATGAATCAACTTTGTACTTAACTTTATTTAAATTGATTTAATATTTTGTTAAACTTAATAAAATAATTGGTCGCAACTTCTTCGTATAACGGGTATTTTCTTGATAATTACATTATTTCTATTAGGTTATTTAATTGAATGCTTCATCAAAATCTGCATTGTCGACTTGTCGTCAGATGGGGAACTTCGGATTTTGTTTGGACTATTGGATCCGATATGAATAGAATACCCGCCGAACTTGATAACAGTAATCCGAAATAGATAAACCTCCATCTAAATAAAATATTGAGAAAAATCCGCAGTTATTTAATCGGATTTCAATTTATTTTAATGATAACTTTCTATAATATTATCAGCGAATTAATAAAATGTCACAATTTTTCAATAATGTGACTAAAATGTTAACAAATTTATGGTTTTCCTTTGTGAAAGATGAGACTAAAACTTATTTTATTATTCTTGATATATGTCATAGACAACGTTTGAGAAAATAAATTGTAAATTCGTACTTCATAAATCAAGTGATAAAGACGTTATAAAATTCACAATATATCTTTGCAAAAAAACAAAATAGTTAATTTTATCAACTATTTTTAATATAACTTATGAAGATATAAACTGAAAATATCAACATTCAGATTTATATAGAAACAAACATATGCATTTAAACATAAATTTTGAACTCAATTTTAGTATCCACTTCTTAATCTATAATGAAACAAAAACGAAACGTGACGTGACGTGACGTGACTAAAATAGTGAATGACAGTTATAACACATAAATGGTTATGTTACGTATGGTCACACACTAAAAAAACAGTTGCAAAATAAATTAAATTAAAGAAGTAATGTTGGAAAATTGATAATGTAACGTGTCACATGACGTAACATGACCGTGTCAATTTGCATGATGTACCATGACATTTTCGATCGAAAAGAAACACATCATGTGACACAAGAGTCACTACATGTGATGTGACATGTCGAGATTAAACGAAACCGCGTGACTAATTTCCTTCGCTACTTTAACATGACTGCAGCCACTATGGTTCATTGGTATCGCTTTTATTTTCCGGTTCTCTGCAGTGGCTCACTAGTCACTGCATGGGTGTCGCTTCCATTTCTTTCCGGTTCTTCTGTCAGTTACTCGCTACATAAATACGGTGTCCATATTCTACCCACAGAATATGCACTCCTTATCGGGTCGGACTCGTTAAAGTATAATCGGGTACTCACTACCATAAATCCAGCCGTCGCGCCGTTCCATTTTAATGGCGCCATCGCTTTCTTATTCCTTCTTTCTAGGATTTTATTTGGGCTTTCATTGTCAGATACTGCATCAAAATTCGCTCGTAGAATAACAAAGAGGAGAGAACAAAAACGATGTGGAGAAGGCTCGCGTGTCAGCTCCGCCCGATCGCCGCTTCCCGATCCGCCGCCGCGTCCACTTCAGGCAGCGCGCTTCTTGTCCGTCCGGCGATCGCCTCAGTTCCGGCTCTCTCCTTCTCTTCTCTCGGTATTTACATCTCTGATCACAGCAACTTCTCAGTTTCTTTTTTTTTGTCATTCTGTGCAAGTTCCTCTTGGAATCTGGTATTTTTAAGAATAGTTTCAAAGAAGCTGCGATTTGATCTGCGGACTGCGGTTCCCTTTTAATCAGGCCCACGCAACCCCCCTCCCTCAAAATCTTTTATTTGCCTCTGTGAACTCCCCGAAAATAACTCAAATTGACTATCCATGGATCAAAATCTGCTTTCTACTATAGCGTATCTTTTCGTAAATATAATCACTTAGTTTCATTTTAATGTGATTTGCCATGTGCGATTGGAAAACAAAAACAAAGTTCTTTTGCTTTTATTATCCCTGAAAACTATGGTTTATTTGCTGCTTATTGTGAGAACCTTGTAAGAGTCATTTGATTCCTTTGGATGTACAAGTCCGAATATGTCAATTTCAGCAATGTGTTCCATAAATTTCCGGGTTTATATAAAATACTACTAGAGATAAATTAATGCTCATTATTCACCATCTTTGTGTGGAAGGACAAAATTCATGTGTTGTACAGTTATACATCTAAACAAATATCTGGAAGTGGCTTATTTATATAGTTGATACATCCATGGCTTCTGCTTGGGACACTTTTTATTTGGCAATTTTCTGACCTGTGCAATTGATTCTTTTTCGAATACAAAATTCAAAAGTTGTTCTTCGTTTTCATTTATTTTTTTTAAATTGCAGCTGGGGAGATTAAGAAAAGTGTAGAAGATTTTATGCCAATTGCAACTGGTCTGGAGCGGGAGGAAATTGAAGCCGAGCTACAGGTAACTAATTTTAAATAGTTTTGAGCTTCTTTTCAGAAAAGTACATATACTTTGTTAAATCTCAATTTCTTATTTGCTATAGTGTAAATTCATCTTGACACCTTGATGAAATTACCAATTCAATATACAAAACAAGAGTGATAGAGCTCAGTAGCCAGAGTGATATCTGAGAAATGAAGTTGTACTGTCAACTGTATGTCCTTTAATTACATTTCCAAGTTTCTGTATTGCAAATTATGAGCATCTTTTTTATGTGTTCATTTATTCAGAAAAGACCAAAATTTAAAATTGTGACATGGCTAGGACTTATGTTAATGAAATAATGAAATATCAATTTCCTTGTTGGTCAACTTTGTTAATATATATTTTACAGGGTTGGAAGCGCTTTGATGTGGAGGCTCCTTCTGGACCTTTTGGAACCAAGGTCTCCATCTCTCTACCTCAACCTTATTATCATATATAATCACATTTACAAGAGAAATTAGTGCTTTAAAAAAAAAAACATTTGTTCTACCTTATCATTTTATCAGATACTTTGGCCTAAATGGTGCTTGTCGGTTAATATTAATATTAATCTTAAAATAGAGAGCAGTTGATCTGCTATTGACTATTGTCATAGTGAAGTACAGAGCATTCACTGTCCTAATCTATATTATTAAAGGAAAAATATTGCTCTACCCTTGCAATTGTTCTTTTGTTAATGCTGTTTTTTTTAAATAATTTTGTGGGCTTGAAATTTGCATCTTTTATTTGACATTACTCTATGCTTGGGTTAACCTGCACTTGAAATTATTTTATAGGAAGCACCAGCTATAATAAAGTCACACTATAACAAAAGACTGGTTGGCTGCCCTGGGGGTGAAGGCGGTGTGTCACACGAGCTAGTACCATATAAAACTTTGTCACTTTCAAAATGAAAACTTCACTTAGGAATATGATTATATGAAATTGATGTTCATAATTACAGAAGATGAACATGATGTGTGTTGGTTCTGGCTTGAGAAAGGGAAGCCTCATGAATGCCCGGTGTGTACTCAGTACTTCATGGTAACTTTCATGCCCTTGTTTTTTTTTTTTTTTTCCTATGCTTGGTTTATTATTGTTTACTCTAATTGGAGATTTGCCTATGCTTAATGGAGCCATCAAAAATGTTTAATTCTACCTGAGAAGCACCAGAAACCTCTTCTTTTTCTTATAGGACACTGTATTTTTTTTTTTATGGTGGGGATGCCCAGATGGGTAAAAAATACATTAATTTGGTGTATTTAAACTACATTAAAGTTGCCTTTCTGATACATTACTGTTTTTGTGTAGTTGGGTGTGATAGGAAATCGAGGCGATCCTGAGGGTCATAGTGATAATGAGAACCATGCATCCAAACTTGAAATTGTTTTTCCAGTCGTTTTGATTAGTAGCTTTGTAATAATGGCCTAATTGATACTTAAATATAAATCATACTCCAATTCTTTCCTTGACAAACAAAAGAGAAATCATAAAATAGAAGCTTTGCCATATACTTTTAAGTACAGAAACATGGTTTTCTGCATTGTCAGAGTTCTGCCCAAACAGTGTATTCTGGTTTCTAGTTTGCTTGTAGTACAAGTGCATGTGCATGTTTTGTGAAGACAGAGGGCATTGACCTTCTTATGTTTTTGTTGAGTAGAACTAGGTGTTCAAATGACGAATCCAAACTATTGAAACTAATCTACTTTAGAAGTGATGAGTTTGCTCAAAGTTTTTAATTTTTTGAATTAATTAAATATACAATCAAGTGGCAAAAAAATGTTTAAAAAATGATTGTACTAAAATTAATTTATAAACTTTCTACTTTTGACTGCTTGACTTTATACTAAATTAGTTTGAAATTTTAAATTTTTTGCATGTAAACGCTTCATTCGTGAAGTAGCTCGGTTTCAACAGTTTATATATATATATATATATATATATATATATATAGAGAGAGAGAGAGAGAGAGAGAGAGAGAGAGAGGCTAATATCAAAACGTTTGCACCAAGCCCTCTCGTGCAACCAAGTCGTTTTCGGATTTTTAAAGTCCAAACGGTCGATCCGAGCCGTTAGATGTGATCTCTATATTAAAATCTGCTTGGAGACCAAATTTTATATTTTTTGGAATTTTTTTACTATTTATTAAGCCACTTTGAAAAATTACTGATTACATGGTCCAGAATTTAGTTGCACTGTTTTTACTGTTCATCCGGATCAGCAATTTTCAAAGTGGCTTATTAGATAGTAAAAAAATTTCAAAAAATGTAAAATTTGGTCTCCAAGCATATTTTATATAGATTGAACATCTAACGGTCTGAGTCGACAGTTTGGACTCAAAACCCGAAAACAACTTGGTTGCACGAGAGGCTTGGTGCAAACGTTTTGATATTAACCTCTCTCTCTCTCTCTCTCTCTCTCTCTATATATATATATATATATATATATATAAACAATGTAAACAACACGAGGAAATACTAATTATCTACATATGTGGAGTAGACCAATTTTATCTATCACAAATTCAACAAGCATATAAATTTTTATATTATGATAATGCATTAACACGTTTGTCAAACTAGTATAAACTAACTTAAATTAAAATTTCAAATAAATTTTACCAACACACAACTTTATTTTCAGGGCGAAGTCAATATAACAATTCCAATGTTACGGAATAACCAAAGCCAAATCGGACTCATAGATACTTAACAACACAAAAATTAAATAGGTAGACAAAATTAAAAACATGAATCTGATAACTGTAATTAGATTTTTTTGACAATCATTTAAACTGAAAAGAAAATATGTCATTTTTTTTCTTTTTGATTAATCTCCCGTAGAGAGACGGAACTCACGCCACTGCACTAAGTATGCGGTTTAGAAAATGTGTTATTACATATGAAGAAGATATGCACAAAATGATGGACAATGTAAGTGCAAATGTTTTGGTCTATCATATATGTCCTTTATTTAGAACAAATTGTTACTACAGCAGAATTGTTAATATACCAGAAATTCATGGGCATTTTTGGGAAGATGTTACTGTGTAGCAGAATTGTTATATCAGTAATCTTTGGTTATGAATATTTGGTATGAATCCTTGGTTATGCATGAATCTTTGAAAAACAAGTTACATGTTAGAACCTTGGTTCCCAAACGACAATTAAGTATTGTTTTCAAATAGAAAAATATATTGTTTAAAAATAAAGCTGGTAAGCAAAAATAGAATATTTTAGTTTGTAATTAGGAAGTTTTACTGTATATCATGACCACACTGGTGTGTGTGTGTGTGTATATATATCAAATACAGACAGATGTTGTCAGATAAAAACACTTACTCTTCCTCTAATTAAAATTTAAGGTCCTCATTACTGAAAACAAGATGAACACCAAGCTACACATTCTAGCTTTATTTTTTGTCATTACATGCCTCCTTTGTATGATTGAATTAAGGTAATGTTTGTTGCAGCATTTGAACTCCTCTGAATTCAATTTATTGTTATTTTTTATCTCTAAATAATATAATTGATCTCTAAACAACTAACTGTTGCAACCTTAATAATATAATTGATCTCTAAATTGAATTGAGTCAAATAATTTCTAAGACCTTACTAAAAGCTCGGGAGGTGCATGTGCAATTTATGAGCTTTTAATTTGTGTGGGGTTTATATATATATAGCTCGGGAGGTGCATGTGCAAGGAGGCAAAATAAGAGCAAGCAAGATGAATATTCAGAATTGGTGCGGTAATGCATTCACACATGTAAGAGGATTAGAGAAAAACGCAAGCAAGATCAATGTTCCATCGCTCTGTGCCAAGTGCGACTGTGCTTCGGGGACGTGTTATTGTTGTGGTGCGTATCAACCACAATATTGTTGGACATCACAGAGAGTGCGAAAAACAGTGCAAATAGAGGGCATTGATGATTGATTATTAAATTTGTATTTTATATATATTTTGCTTTATTTATAATGGTTGTCAGCAATAACTGAATAATTAATTTAATTACTACTGAGTTGTATTCTAGAAATAAAAGAATAATCAATGCATCTCAAACTATCTCTATCAATAATCATTCGGCTTATATTTGGGTGACTTGAAATTTATAACTCAAATAGTAAATTTGAAAAGTTAGAGATTGATACATCCAATATCGGGAGATGAGGCCGTATGGGAAATTTGGGCTAAACTGGATTCGTCCTGCCAAGGGATGGCAGGCCGAGGTGTGGATTGAGTTGAGAACCCGGGGTGGTTTGTGAGAGATTCGGACTCTAACCTGTATGATCTCTCTCTTAGTTGAAAATTGCGTCCCCTGTTTCATGGGAATCACTGCCTTATATAGTCCAGCCATAACCGCCATCTCGGGCGTTTATGGAGAACGTGGGCAGTTATGTCAGCCGTTACTGGGACGTGGGCATTAAGCTAGCCGTTACTGGGACATCGGCATTAAGCTAGCTGTTTCCCCGGTTATCCCGTATGTCGGTTGGCATGGGCCTATTTTAAGGCTCTGGTTTGGGGCCGGCATATTGGGCTCCGGCTTAACGAGTTTTTGGGCTTTTTCATATGACGTCGGGTTGGCCTTGTAAAGGTCCGAATCCCAGTCTTTCATGGCCCAGTTTGGAACAAGTAAAAGGGCCTGTGGAACATGGCCCTATCATTAGCCCCCGAAGTCGGAATGCATCGGCGAGATGCTTTCGACTTGAGGATGAATAACTCATAAAACACGGTTTCTATTTACCGACATTGGTGTGTTAGTCATGTTGTCATAACTCGAGTGTGGCATATGTTTGTTGATATGTTTCCCACAGTTTAAGTATCTCGGTATATATTACCGATACATATATATATATATGTACATATATATGTGATGTTTTTTTTTTTTTTTTTTTGCGTGACAAGGAAGATTGTATCCGAGTTAGTTTTTGACAAGGAAAATGGTATCCGAGTTAGTTTTTGACAAGGGAAATGGTATCCGAGTTAGTCAAAAATGAAAGAAGTGAAACATTGAAGTTATAAGTAATCATTGATATTGCAAGAACATAACAAGTCTAAATATAAGAAAACATCGAAATCATACAACGCCTCGATCGAGTAAAATATCGAAATCATACAACGCCTAATTAGACTAAACATGGGACATGATGTTATATAGTGCCTGGAAGAATATTTCCACTATGAGCGCCATGTTTGTCATGTCGCGCCTTCCAAGCACTATGATGGCCATGTTCAGCAAAGAGACGGGTGTGATGTCGTTGTTCAAATCACACTTACACCATATCGTTATCGGTGTCCTCAAAAAGGTTATCATCGATAAGTTCATGTTGGGTAGCGGTGTACAAACTCGGTCCACCGCAATTACGGGATAGACACCCAGGGCACTTCCAGAACCGACGACGGGGGTCCGAACGACCTTGGATGTCATAGTGTTGGAAGCAACTCCACTCGTAGCACATCCGACATTTTGCCATCTCGTGTTTGTACGCTTGGTCATGGCATAAGACACACCAACGCAACTTGGGCTCGAGATCGAACTTGTAAATGTCGTTCTCGTCCTCTTTGGTAAACGGGGGTGCCCTAGCGAGGGTAAGGTCGATGAGGTCCCCAATTTTGAAGTCCTCGTTCGCGAGCATCCAGTCCAAGTCGTCCTCCGGAAAATGTTGTAGCAGAGTCCATCTCTCGGGCCGAGATAGGTCCCGTCTCGGGTTACGAGAGCGACGTGACTTGGGAGGTTGGTTGCGGCGACGTCTGGGGGGTTGGTCATTGCTATTCTGACCATAATCGAGGGGTGTTTTGTTTTTGGAAACAACTCTCTTGAAAGGCATCTCGGAAGTATAGAGAATGGTAAAAAGTTCAGAGTAAAAATGTGCCTTTTACCGTATTGTGACTCTGGTATTTATAGTCGTTAGGGGGAGATATTGCCTTAAATAACGTGGGCCATATTGCCTAAATAGGTAGCCGCCAGCTACTAGCCATAAATGTCATTGGGCGTTGTGTAAGTTATACGAGACGACAGGCTTTCGGCGTTTTCGAGGTGGTCAAATTGACTCATATTAGACGGTATTGAGTAGTAATGAAATGCCTATGCAAAACATATATTAATCAAAACAACACGAGATCAAAACCTCGGCTGAGTGTTACAACATAGGCATATAAGTAAATTTGAAAAGTTGACATCTAATTAAAAACAAAAGGCAGGCTATTCCCGCGATATTCTATATATAGCTAAGACTATTCATGGCTGGAGCGCTTAGCCCGGCGTTCTTGATCCAGGCATCTCCTGCAGGTGAAGGATGTGAAGCGAGGATCACCATGGTTCCGAGGTGATCTGCGGGCGAGACACCCGGGATGAAAAGCTTCTTCACATCCGTCACAATGGAACATGTGCCGATAGTTCCCTCGGGTTCTGCAAATAGCACACCTATCCCAGGCTAACGGGTCGTCTTCTTCTTCCCCCAAGTTAATAGGGGGTGGCTCGATGTTGATCTCGGAGTTCCGATGTTGGGGAGATGGGTGTGCAGACGGAATGTCTTCATTCTCCTCCTTAACTCCGACCTTCATATTTTTGTTAGCTGCCATCTTATTATAACCCGAGTTGGAAGAGATAGTTGCGATCGCTGGATGTTCCGTTAAAGGAAGACGGAGGGAGTATATATAGAATGTCGGCATTAATTACTCGACGCCTCGTCTTCCGTTAACCGTCGTCAGCCATCAAATCAGCCGTTAAATCAGTCAGAGGTACGGGGTTATGGCGCAATCCCCGCATGACACCTGGCGCGCTTCAACTCGGTAAGAGCCCGATTCCCTTGATACGGCGCGGGAATCGAGGCGTCGCCATGATGAAACGCGACGCTTCGTGGCTCCTTTTCGAAATTCGCGCGAGTATTGAGCGGGAAAAATAGAGACCCTTATATATACACTTCATCCCGATTCATTCATTCATTCTCAGTTATTTTGAGCTAATCAATCTCGGAGCCACAGAGCGAAAGTGATTTCAGTGATAACAGAGCGAGTACAGAACTTTCAAGCGATTTCGTAAAGCTACGTCGGACGAAGACCGAGGTGTGAAGGAACTTCCGACATCAGGTAAACTCTTACTATCTCGTTAGTTGACCTTATGTTTAATAATCCTGCATGTAAGCGTTTATGTGCATAGTTGCAATTGTGTAGAACAAGTCAAACCGGTTACCTAAGCCAATCCTGTTTATTTATAAATTTAGAAATGGCCGAAGGACAAGACGGATCCCGGGACCAATCATCTGGTGCTTCTGGGGAAGTATCCCCACTGTCTTATCATTCCCCTCGCCCAGGTAGGGGGAAGAGTTTGTATGGTATGCGTCCCCCTAGTCCCGACATCTTACCGGAAGATGTTGAGGAAGATCAAAACAGTGAGGGAAATGAGGATGACGAAGACAATCAATCTCGGGGAGAACTCATCTTAGCCTCAGCCGGAACGTCTCAAGGGTCTGCGAAGCCGAGAAAGAAAAAGGCTCGTAAAGATATTGTTCTTCGTGATGGTTATCCCTTTGATTTGACGTTCCCCACATCTGCCAATATCCCCTCTAAATTGGTTGTTCAATGTGAGTCTTACGCCAATGCTTTTTACGAGGAACTCGTGGATGAAGTTGATAGAGAGGAATATCCACGACATGCTCTGAAGTTAGTAGCTCCGGACCCGGAGGATCGAGCACATGACTGGAATCGTGGGATGTGCTTATATTGGAAGATGCCTAGATGCGGCTTTAAAGTAAGGGTGTCTAAGTTTGTTCGCGAGGTATTACGACATCTCGATGTGGCCCCTGCCCAGTTAACCGCACCTGCTTGGTGTTATCTCATGAGCTTCAAATATTTATTTGATTATATGCCCGAGTTGGAGCTATATTTCCCGAGTGTGGGGTTGTTCTTTCACTATTTCTCTCCTCTATATAGCAACGAGAGCCATCTCGCAATTCGGAAGCGTGGTAAAGTTGCGCTTTTTGAAAAATTGTCAAAGGTGGACGATTGGAATCATGGTTGGGTATATCTCGCGAATCCCAAGGAGTTGCCTTGCTTCCGCCAGATACGGGAGGAGTGGCGGCCTTTAACAAAGGAAAATTTGGTCCCCAGTTCTCCTCCTCCTCCGACATCAGTTGATTTACAGGCTATCGAAATTCTTGATGAATATTTCACAAGTTAGTCCTTCTTTGTTTTTAACTCGTACCCGATATACCTTTGCATCGCATCCGCTCATTAACCATACTATATTATACATAAATTGTTAATGCTGGTGTGCTTTTTATGTCGTAGGACGCGGGTTTATGGCACTACCCTGGAAGGCCGCTCGTCCTGTTCTTGTTTTTGACACTCCAAAGGACGGCTTCGCGAAAGGAAAAGAGGTTGTGACATCTCAAAAACCGACTTCCTCTTCCAAGGATCCTAAGATCGTAAAGTCGGGGTCTGCTAAAACTACAACAGTTCGCCCGAAGTCTACTACAAACACTGCAGCAACCACCAAAGGAGCTAAGGGCAGTGCTTCTGGTTCCTCCAAGCTCGGGGGTTCCCAGAAGAGAAAGGAAGTTTCTGTTGACCCCCCCGTGCGTTTAACAAGGCGAGAGAAGGGGAAAGAAGTTGAGGCAGAAGAACCTGAGCCGAAAAGGCAAAAGGTTCAGTCCGATATTGTGTTAGAGGTGTCTGGGGTTGCCCCGAAGGAGACACCCCAATCTCGGGTTGAGGCTGCTGAGAAGGAGTTAGAGAGAATTATTGAAGAAGCAGCACGCGACGTGTGGGATCCCGCGAAGGAGCACACCGAACATCTCAAGTCGAGTATATCAGAACAGGGGCGAAATACCGGATTCGTGTGGGGGACCCATATTTCACAGGGATTCCCTGATAGTATTTTGGCGTATCTCCCCGGATATTCTACCATGCAGGATGAGGAAGAGCATCCCGAGGTTCGGGCCGCATTTTCTCGGGAAACCTTCAGGCTAACCACAACCGCTCACCAAAAGAAGTGGGCTGAAGAGCATCCTGACCAAGTCGTCGGTCAGGTGTTAAGGTCGCTGCATGATGCCGGGGTTTTCTTTGGGTTCCTCAAAGATTCGCTTGAAAATCGCAGTGCTCTTACTATCACAACTGATCAAGAGGCGATTAACAAGGCGATCATGGAGAGGGATTATTTTGTCAAGTTGGCTAAGTTAAAGGAAAGGGAAAGGAAGATAGCCACTGGCGAAGCCGCCGTTGCCTCGGCAAAATACGAGATGGTGCGGTTGGTAGGTTTGCGGGCTGACAAGGAGCGCAAGGAGAATGAGGAAAAGGCAAAGCGCTATAAGCGTAAAGCTAAGGAGTACAAGGACAAGGTCGATGGCCTTAACTCCAGGCTCGAGACCCAGGCCAAGGAGGTGGAGGAGGCGAGATCGGAAAATGTCCGACTAAAGGCCGAGATGGAGGGTCTTAAAAAGAAAACACTGAGCAAGTTTTTAGGCAGTAAGGCCTTTGCTCAAGCCGTCCCCTATGCGTGCCAAGAAATGATGACGGAGACCGTTTATGGTTATATGGGTGAACTGGCCACGATTTACCCGTTCAAACCCGAGCATATGGGTTTTACTAAAGTGGAACCCGAGAAGCTCGTTATTAAGAATCTCTCGGATCACGGCTGGGACGAAGAAAATGATGTGTTGTTGAATCCGGATGGTACTCCATTCCAAAAGGAATTGGTACTTGAGAACCATCCTCTTGGGAGAATTGTTCATACCTGACCGAAAGATAAATGGCCTCAGCATCTCGAGCTTGCCGATAATGAGGCTGAAGGGGAGGATGACTGGATTCCTTCCGAGACCTCCTCTGAAAGTGAGGAAGAGGAGATCAACATAGGAGGCACCGAGGTGAACTCTACTGTAATCACCGAGGTGAATGTCGAGATGGACCCTGTTGCTCCACAAGGTGATGGAAAGGATCCGGAGGATGTTTCCATCTTACCTTGTGGTGGTGGAGCTAGCGTTCTTGAGTCGGATAAGGCTCCAACTTCTGTAAGTAAAAGACTTCTAATATCGTGATTGCCGAGATGTTGCTTTCACGCTTAATCTTATTCCTTTTGTTTTGTTTGTAGGAAGGATGATGGCAAGCACTGGACGCGACCTTGGTCTTATGAAGTTTCTGTGCCTCCGATAGTTTGAAGGATTTACCCTTGTTGTTTTATTTGTGCCCCCGGGATGTGGGGGTTTAAACAAAATTATGTTGTAACACGTATTCTGTTTTATTTATGCCCCCGAGATGTGGGGGTTTAACAGAAGTGTGCTTGTAATATTATTTTGATATCCCCGGGATGTGGGGATTTAACAGAATATTTGGTGCAACATGGTTTTTACTTTTCTCATTGCATTCGTTTTATCTTTTTCCGAGATCTTTTTATTTTGAAATATATCTCGGGGTATTCTTTGAATGTCTTTGTGAACGAGTCAAGTATGTATGATATCCTTATCCCCCTTTTTTTTCTTTTTTTTTGACAAAAATGGTCAATGTCGGGGGAAAGTTATGTCGCAAGAAACGTATGCGTTACCCCGAGGGGTTTTCGATAAATGTTTCCGACAATAGTATTACTATTTTATCAGTCATCGTCCTTTAGGACTACATTAATTTATGTCGTGTATCTCGGGAATTTTAACCAAGACATCTTTCGTTGCCTTAGAAGGCTTTCGTGCATATATCTCGGACCCAATAAATAAAACACAATTGTAAATAATATCATATATATTGGTAAATGCTTAGAACCATACAAAAATTGTATCATGGTCTAAGTGAATACATGAAAAGAAAAGAAAACAGAGGCTTATCTCGCCCTGAGCACATCGTATCTATTAAAAAGACTAACAAAAACGACATACATTAAGTGTAGAATTTCCTCAAGTGGCAAGTGTTCCATGGGCGAGTGAGTATGAAACCACTCGGATCTTCCAACTCGTAAGCGCCTTTACCTCGTGGGCGAATGACTTTAAAAGGACCTTCCCACTGAGGAGCAAGTTTGCTAACATGTTTGCCAGTCGCTTCCACGGTCTTGAGCACCAAATCGCCCGGCTGGAATTCTCGGGGTACCACGTGTTTGTCAAATGCACGTTTAACTCTACGTTGGTATTCCGTGGTGCGGATGCGAGCTTTTTCCCGACTTTCTGTGATGAGGTCAAGCTCGGCGGCACGTGCATCGCGGTTCTCTTCAGTGAAATATGTCAAAGTACGGAGAGATAGTTCCATCATCTCGATTGGAGTGACAGCCTCCATCTCGAACACCAGAGAGTAAGGAGTTTGTTGTGTTGCTTCACGAGGTGTCGTGCGGTAAGCCCATAGGATACCATCAAGAATGTCGGGCCAATTATTTTTGTTATCCACCACTTTCTTTTTGATTCCATCTAGGATAGTACGGTTGGTGACTTCTGCCAATCCGTTGCTAGCTGGGTGGCTGACCGAGGTGAAATTGTTCTGGATACCCAAGTTGGAAAGGAACGACATGGTGCTGGCTGCATTGAACTGTGTTCCATTGTCCGATATGAGTGCATGTGGTATGCCAAATCGACAAATGATATTTCGCCAGATGAACTTTTCTGCTGCTGCGGCTGTGATGGTGGCTAACGCTTCGGCTTCCACCCATTTGGTGAAGTACTCAACGGCTACGATAATCCAACGGCGCTGTCTGACAGCTTTGGGAAATGGCCCGACTATGTCTATCCCCCACAAGTCGAAAGGCCAAGCTCCCGAGATGGATATCTGATCGTATGCCGGGATGTTGCTCAACTTGCTGTTGTATTGGCAGCGCTCACACTTTCGGACCAAGTTCGCCGCATCTTGTTGCATGGTTGGCCAATAGAAACCGGCCCTGAGAATTCGCTTGGCGAGAGTTTTAGCCCCTTGATGACTTCCACAAATGCCCTCATGTACCTCGGAAAGCATTTGTAAGGCCATCTCCTCATTGATGCACTTAAGCCAAGGTCGCACGTACCCCCGTTTATACAGGTGATTGTTGAATATGGAGTACATCGGTGCGATCCTCTTCAAACGTCGGGCTTCCAACTGATCTGTGGGGAGAACCCCGGTGTTAAGGAAGTTCCACATCGGGGTAAACCAGGACTCGCTGGGTTCACTGATGGCGAGTACAGCGGTGGTATCAAGGTTGATGCTGGATTCTGGAACATCCATAACAATCACGGGGCGATCTTTGTCAAGATTGCCCGCGGCACCGAGTTTGGACAAAGCGTCAGCTTGGCAGTTCTTGTTGCGCGAGACATGTTGAATATCAACTTCGTCGAAATGGCTTTTGAGCAGATGGAACTGCTGTCGGTACTTGCGCAACTTCTCATCCATTACGCGACATTCATCATTTATCTGCTTGACTGCCAACTCAGAGTCGCTGCGGAGATGAACCTCTCAGGCGCCCAACTCTTTGGCTAGTTAAGGCCTGCTATCATGGCTTCATATTCCGCGGTGTTGTTTGTTACCGGGAACTGGAAATGAAGAGCATAATTCAAGGTCTCCCCGTGTGGACCAGTGAGGGATACCCCGGCTCCAGCCCCTTGTAATGAAGAGGCGCCATCAACATGGATTGTCCAACGTCCCTCGGACTCGGGAGGGACTCCAGAATACTCGGCGATGAAGTCAGCGAAGATCTGAGACTTCAGTGCATTTTGGGGATGAAATGAGACATCGAACTCGGATAGTTCGAGTGCCCAAGCTAACAATCGCCCGGATGAATCGAAATTTGCGAATGCCTTCTTGAGGGGAATCCCGGTATAAACCTTTATGGAATGGGACTGAAAATAAGGCCTCAACTTTCTAGCAGCTATGACCAGAGCATATGCTGCCTTTTCAATCTGGGAATATCTGGTTTCAGCATCCCGAAGTACGTGCGAAACAAAGTAAATGGGCTTCTGATCTCGCCCCTCTTCTCGAACAAGGGCGGCACTAACTGCATGACCCGTTGTAGCCAAGTACAACACGAGGATGTCGCCTGCTGTAGGCCTGCTGAGACATGGTGGATTGGCGAGGTAGGCCTTGATCTTCTCAAAGGCCATTGCACATTCCTCTGTCCATTCGATTTTGGCCGACTTGCGCATGACTTTGAAGAAGGGGAAACAAACGTCCCCAGATCTCGCAATAAATCTGTTGAGTGCGGCCAACTTGCCTGTGAGGGATTGTAGCTCTTTGAGGTTCCGAGGTGGCTTCATATCAAGGATGGCTTGTGACTTCGAAGGATGGATCTCTATGCCTCGCATAGAAACCATGAAGCCGAGGAATTTGCCACCAGTTAGGCCGAAAAAACTCTTCTTTGGGTTGAGTTTCATATGGGCTGAATTCAGTGTCGCGAAGGTCTCTCGCAGATCTCGGACATGGTTGAGGTCGGACATGCTTTTAACAAGCAGGTCGTCTACGTATGCCTCTACATTTCGTCCGATCTGGTCATGGAATACAGTGTTGACCATACGCTAGAACGTGGCTCCAGCATTGCGCAACCCGAAAGGCATGACCCGGTAGCAATATAGCCCCGAGTTGGTGGTGAAAGCGGTTTTCTCCTCGTCATCTTGGTTCATCCGGATTTGATTGTACCCGGAGAATGCATCCATGAAGCTGAGATAGGCGTGCCCTGAGGTGGAGTCGACCAGTTGGTCGATTTTGGGCAAGGGAAATGGATCCATGGGGCATGCCTTGTTGAGATCAGTGTAATCAATACACATACGCCAGTCACCGTTGGACTTCTTGACGAGCACGGGATTGGCTGTCCATTCGGGACACTCAACGTTTCTGATGAAACCAGCGTCAAGCAATTTCTGTACTTCACGTTTCACGGCCTGCTGCCGTTCTTCCCCCATATTGCGTTTCCGCTGTCTAACTGGCTTTGAGCCCGGCTTGATATGCAGTCGGTGCTCTGCTATTGACCTCGGAATTCCTGGCATGTCGGCGGCTGTCCAGGCAAAAACAGACTGGTTTTCTCAGAGAAACTTGATGAGTTCTTCCTTCGCTTGCCCCTGGACGGCTTTTGCCGATGTTAAGTGTCCTGCTTCCACCCAAATCGACTTGTTCGACTTCGTCTGCTGGCTCAAGGTAAGCTTTGGTCTCAGCTTTATCCACTGGATCCAGCGCTAGGTTGGTGTTGGGTGGTAGATAATTGGTACTTGAACGCAGCCGCTGCTGGTTGGTTTTTGTATCCGACTGCTCGACTTGGTGGACAGAGCCTCCTTGACCCCGAATGGAGGTCATGTAGCATTCACGCGCCACCTGCTGTTTGCCACTTTCTTCCCCTATCCCGTTATCTGTGTGAAACTTAATTTTCAGGTGGGAAGGGGAGATGATGGCACCGATTTTGTTCAAAGTTCCTCTTCCTAGGATCGCGTTGTACGCCGAGGGGGCATTGACGATGAGGAAGTCCACCATGACCTCCACAGTTCGGGGGGAGGTGCCAAATGTCACTTTAAGGGGCATCATTCCCCGAGGTCGAAGGGCATCTCCCGTGAAGCCTATCAAGGGTGAGATATGTTGTTGGAGGGCGCGAGTATCAAGGCCCATTTGCGTGAAGGCCGACAAATACAGGATGTCTGCTGAGCTTCCCGTGTCAACTAACACCCTCTTAACCCGATGTGTGTTGATCTTAAGATTTAACACCACGGGATCATCGTGTGGGCTAGAGATCTCTCCTAGGTCCTTCTCGGAAAAAGATATCGCTTCCTCGGGTCGAGGTCGTTTTTTGTCAGTCATGGTTTCAACTTGTAGGACTGTAGGGTAAGGTTTTCGGTTGTCCCGAGGTACGATTTTCCGAACGGTACCCCGATGGCCACCACTGATCACATTGATGACTGGACTGTTCTGACGTTCTTGGCGCCTATTCTCGGGGCCATTCCGAGTTTGGGGACCGGCCTCACCAACTCGGGGTCCAGTATAGTCCTGTCTGTAAGGAATGAGTTTTTTGAAAATCTTACCTTTGCCGTTGTATTTCCTGGAGAATTTTCTGAAGAAGTCGGGGTTGATGAACTCGATCAGCTTACCCTCTCGGGCAAGTCTCTCCAGGATGTCTTTGAGTTGAAGACAATCCGCGGTGGAGTGCCCATTGAATCTGTGGTACTCACACTTCTGGGAGTTATCTTGTACTGTGAAAATGCCTTCAGGTAATGGCGGGGGAAGGTCGAACATCTCCTTGTTACACCAAAAAGGTATAGTACAAAGTTTCGGTACAGCAAGCTGTACCTTTTAACCTTAAATACACTCTTGGTTCAGATCGCAAGTATACAATCCTAGCACGTAGTATATTATCAGGGTATCGAACACAGGGACGGTTGAGATAGATTGGATTCTACTTAAATTATATAAAAACTCTAGAAGTCTGCAAAAGGTTGGTTTTTGGTATGTTTAAAGTCCTAAAGTTCAGTGACAGTACTTGAAATAATAAAGTAAATTTTGGTTTGGTTTTATATGAATAAAAAGGGGTTCCTAGGGTTTTCGACTTCGTCTCAGCCTTGTCTCAAGTGCTCGGTCCGTGCACTCTCATGCACGGGCCGTATGTAATATGCACGGGCCGTGTACTTTCATACACGGTCCGTGTAGCACTCGAGTTGATACAGCAAGTTATTGGTTTCTGGATCGAATTCCTGTGCAAAGTTATTTCGGTCGTACCTAAGTCAATACTCCTCAACTCTCGTTTATTGGCTTAATTGCTTGGTACGAAACACAATTTATACCTTCTTAGGGTTCTTAAACTTCAACTTTCGTTTATTGGTTCAATTATCCTAAGTTGTTCGTTGGTTTACTAAAGATAACCTCGATCTCTCGATACGAGGAAAACTTCACCTTTCGGCTACCATTTGGTTTCACCTTTCGGTTCACAAACCTATCTCAAATACTTAGATTGGTCGGAAGAATATCAAAGCCTTGGAATACCATCTAGATGTGGCCATACATCTAACGATAAACTAATCAATTCAAACAAGTTCATCTAAGCAATAAAATACTACTCAACAAACGAGCACAAGATTCAATACAAATTCCAATAACTAGCAAGTAAACAAAGCATTCAACTACATCTTAACCCTAGAAACAAAGAAATCTACTCAAGCATAGAGAAACAGAAAATAAAACAAGAAATAAATGAGAAGTTCATGACAAAACTCGAAGATTCAAGAAGAGACGTCGCAAATCTCTCGATTTCCTCCGTCTTCCTCTTCTCCAAGTCCAGCCGTCGCTTCCTGCCCTAGGTTTTGCTCTTCAGAATCAGAATGGCCTTTTTCGGAGAGAGAGATCCCCTTTTAAAGCCTTCCATTCGCGACTTCCCCAGCTGGCTCTGTTTCCAACTCTGGGTTCTGTTTCCAGATTTGCCGTGTACGGTCCGCACACAAAAGTGTACGGACCGTGTGCCTGTGTTCCGATGAATTGGAGATTCGTGTCTTCAGTCAATGGTTGGGCGAGATGTGTACGGTCCGCATGCAAGGGTGCACGGACCGTGTATCATCCTTCAGATTCCAGATCCTTCATCTTTTTCGCCCGTTTCCTGCAACAATGAAAGAGAGAGCAGCAGTACCATATCCTATAGGTATTCAATGTAATACACGCATTTTTATGGGTTTTAGACACAGGTTTTAATGCACAGTTCGGTCGGAATGTAGATAAAATAACGAGATATCAAATCCCCCCAAGCTGAAATCTTGCTTGTCCTCAAGCAGAAAATCCCAACTTAGGTATCGGGCTGGTTTATCCTAAATGCAAATTAAGTTCCTAAATGCGAAAACGAAAAATTTGCATGATCTTGCTTTGGTTAGGAACTCGAGAAGCCTTTTGGGAGACTTGGGCTTTCCTTGATTGGTTTTGATTCACCCCACAATTTAACTAATGAACTCCATGTTTCGAGATACCTTAATATTTGCAAAAACTAGTTATTTGAACTTATCGATATTTCAATATTTTACTGGAATTATGCCCTCGTGTGTGGTGATTTTTTTTTTTTTTTTTTTTTTTATCTTTCAAATCCCCCCAAGCTTGGAACAAGCTTAGGTCAGAAAGTTGCGGACTTCGTGTGTTGATGTATGCAAAAGTTCTTTTTAAGTTTGGGAGACGAGCTCAAAGGCGCCCAATTGGACTTATTGCCAGTACTCTTATGTTCTCCATCTTTTTCTTTTATTTTCATCACTTTTTGTTTTTGTTTTCTATTTTTCGCATACACCATGAATACACACATCCAATGGTATTTACTCATACCAATGAATATCCCAATCTTTCTTTATTTAAAATCCCTATTTCCCTATTTGAAAGGCACAATTCAGTTTAGAGATGGTTTTCTCGATACAGTTCAACTTTTCATTTTTTTCAAATTCTCAAAACATCTCATCCCATGCTATTCTTTGGCCAACTGTGGGGTTAGTGTACGGTCCGTGTACCAGAGTGTATGGTCCGTGTATTCAAGGTAATCCAGAGTATTTCCCAAAAATTTTTACACAAGTCCCTAATTTCAGCAATCACACAAATTTATCGTCTAAAAATCAAAATAAAATGCAAGAAAAGGTAAACATGTCCTAAATGCAAAGTTTTCCCCCCCAAGCTTAGTCCGAGCATTGTCCTCAATGCTTCAAGACAGATAGAAAGATAAACATAAAGCTAGGGGAAAAGGAAACAAACCTGATCACTGGTGGGGGCGCCAGCGGCGCAGCTCATCCTCTATCGCCGTGAGCCTGCCACCGTGCTCTAGCTGAGTGGCTCTCATATCAGTCATGAGACGGTACAAGTCACGCATGGTGGGGTCGGTAGGGTGTGCAGCAGCGGAGGAAGAAGCATGCATATGCTGAGAGAAGTCGGGAGCATCATGCATGGTCGCGTCAGCAAAAGGAGGTGGGTGTGGTGGTGGCTGAGCCTGTCGCGGTCCGGTGTAGAGCCAAGTGCTCGTGTCTGTGAAGGAGAGTGGTGCGTCAAGTGGGAGACGGTGCTGAGTACCATCCGGCATGCGCCAGTAGTGTCTATCGCTGTGGCCGGCAACGCCTTTCTTGGTCTTGATGAACTGGATCGAGGCGAATGTATCTAAGTCCAGAGTGGTGGGACCTTTGCATAGGTCATCGCCCTCAATGCGTAGCCCAAGTCGCTGGGCGATGTAAGTGATGTAGGCACCGCATGAGACTACTCCCCCTACCTTGTTTGACTGCTGGATGGCCAACCAGCGCCTAATCATGAGAATCATAAAATCGGGACGTACCATGGCATTATCGGGGCGGAGCATGTTGTCCAGCATGATGAGATCATCATTGTTGGCGCGGGCGACTGTCTCGCCACGTGCATAGATAGTGTGAGCAATGGCGCGCTGAAGGCAACGAAGGACTGGATGAGTGATTCTGTGACCCTTGTAGTCCTTGTTGTGCATTTCCGCTCGTGTCAAGCCGGTGATTAAGTTCCAGAAGTGGTCTTTTGTCATGTCTTGACGATGGTGGAGTTCATCAGTGTTTGGCTCGGGATTGAAACCGAACCAGGCGCGCAATGTGGGAAGCCAGATGTGGTGTGTTTCGTTGCACATACGAAATTTAATGTAGGACTGACCGTCATTGTCTGACTTGAGCTCGAGGGACGAGAGGAACTCTTGGGTTAGCTTCCTGTAAGAATCTGCCTCGATGTCCCAGAAAGTCGGTGAGATACCTACCCTCTCGGTGAGCCGGAGGAACTGATCTGCTACCCCTAAGGTTCTGAGTGTGTCGATGTCAATCCGGCGAGTATTTTCATACTTCTTTCGCCGGAGTACTTTGAGAGAAGTTAACATTCGACGAGTGGGGATTTGAAAGAAAATTGCTTCTAAAGGTTCAGCAGAATCAGTGTACTCACCAGAGGAGTGCTCGGAACTGTCACTGTCGTACCGTTCTGGCTCAGGTGATGGTGTAGGTGTGCGCGGCCTGTCGTGGGCTCTCTTCGTGCGGCGTTCGCGGTTCATTGTTGCTGTCTCTGGAGTTGTTTTGCACGGATCGTGTATAGAGATGTACGGGTCGTGTAGTAGGGTGCACGGGGCGTTTGTTGAGATGCACGGCCCGTGTAAGGTTAGGGTTTCGCGAAACGGGCTGCGGCGGAGGAGATCTTCGGTCAGGAGGGTTTCTGGCTCGTGGAGAGTGTTGGATCGGACTTGGAGAGGTGGCGGTGGAGAGATCTGAGGGAGAGGGAGTGGCGGCGGCAGCAGAGAAGAGAGGTGGGGGGTTGCCAGTGGTGGTGCTGGGCACGGTCGCAGGCGGGTGTAGGTGGGCAGTGGTGGTCCTGGTGGTGGTCCTTGTCCTTGTCAATGGAGTTTGAGAGAAAGAAAAGAAAAAGAAGAGGAGAAATGAAAATAGAAGAGGAGAAATGAAAGAGGAGAAGAAATGGAGGGGATGTGAAATAAAAGGAAAGGGTGAATGTGCGCGTGAAGGGGCGCAACCTTTCAGCTGCCTCGGGTTTTGTGTGCACGGACCGTGCATGAGTATGTGCGACCCGTGTGCTTTGTTGAGTTCCGTATTTCTCCGACCTGATCTTTCTAAGTTCAAAAACAAGAAAAACTACATGCAAATGATAAAAATCAAAAATATGCAGAAAACTGAAAAGAAATAAAATAATTTAAGAGTGCAAGTAAAGTAAAAAGGGCTTGGGTTGCCTCCCAAGAAGCGCTTGTTTTAGGTCTCGAGCTTGACCACCTGTTTCTAAGTCTCGGCAGTAGCGGGGTCAGAAAGATTCTGAACAAACCGCTCATTTTGTGAGTGATCAGCGATGTAGTGCTTGAGGCGCTGACCATTGACAGTGAAAGTCCCGCATTCTTCATTTCCAATTTCAATTGCACCGAAAGGATACACTTTCTTCACCTCGAATGGGCCGGACCATCTAGACTTGAGTTTACCTGGAAAGAGCCTTAATCTAGAATTAAATAAGAGTACAAGATCTCCTTCCCTGAATTCGCGAGGCGCGATGCGTTTGTCATGAACTCGCTTGGTCTTCTCTTTGTAGATCCTTGCATTCTCATAGGCGTGTAGGCGCATCTCCTCCAATTCGTGCAAGTCAAGTATGCGCTTCTCCCCAGCTTCTAGCATGTCCATGTTGATTGCTCGTGTGGCCCAGAATGCCTTGTGTTCAATCTCCACCGGCAGGTGACACGGCTTTCCGTACACCAGTTTGAAGGGGCTCATGCCAATCGGTGTTTTGTAGGCAGTTCGGTAAGCCCATAGTGCATCGCTCAACTTTGATGCCCAATCCTTCCTTGTCCTTGCAACAGTCTTCTCCAAGATAGACTTTATCTCCCTGTTAGAAATCTCAGCTTGACCATTAGTTTGAGGGTGATAAGAGGTAGATACCTTATGTGTGACCCCATGTCGGCTCAGAAGACTGTCGAATTGTCGATTGATGAAGTGCTTACCTCCGTCACTGATAACGGCTCGAGGCACTCCAAAGCGAGGAAAAATGATTTCTGTGAATAGCCGCTTCACTGCATTTGAGTCGGCTTTGTGACATGCCACAGCTTCAACCCATTTGGACACGTAGTCCACAGCTACCAAGATATACTCATACCCGCGAGATGGCGGGAATGGTCCCATAAAGTCTATACCCCAGACATCAAAGATCTCCACCTCGAGAATGGAGTTAAGAGGCATCTCACTCCGCTTGGTTAAGTTACCGGTCCTCTGACATTGATCACAAGCTGAAACAAAAGATCTTGCATCTTTAAAAAGAGAGGGCCAATAAAAACCAGATTGTAATACCTTAGCAGCTGTCTTGGAGAACGAGGCATGTCCTCCGTAAGCGGATGAGTGGCAGTGTGCCAGAATGGAACGCGTCTCTTCATGCGGGACACAGCGTCGGAATATGTTATCGACTCCAACTTTGAAGAGGAATGGCTCCTCCCAAAAGTAGTACTTGGCATCTGTTTTGAACTTTTTCCTCTGCTGGTAGGTCATTGTGGCAGGCAACACCCCAGAAGCGAGATAGTTCGCAAAATCTGCGTACCAAGGGGTTGTCTGGATGGAGAGTACACGGTCCGTGTATGGAGTTGTGCGGGTCTTATGTTGAGGTGCACGGACCGTGTGCAAATATGTGCGGACCGCATGCTGGGCGTCCAGAGAGCAGATGGACAGGAGTTGTTCGTCGGGAAATGATTCATTGATTGGCCGGTTGACATCGCCTTCATCTTCCCAGCGAAGTCGGGATAGATGGTCTGCCACTGAGTTTTCAATTCCCTTCTTGTCTCTTATTTCAAGATCGAACTCCTGCAAAAGAAGAATCCATCTAATCAATCTAGGTTTCGCGTCCTTTTTACTTAAAAGATACCTGAGTGCGGCATGATCCGTGTAGACTATGATTTTCGAGCCGACCAAGTATGATCTGAACTTGTCGAGGGCAAACACAATGGCGAGAAGCTCCTTCTCCGTTGTTGTGTAGTTCATTTGGGCGGGGTCTAGCACCTTGCTAGCATAGTAAATAGCGCACGGCTTCTTGTCCTTCCTCTGCCCAAGAACTGCCCCAACTGCATAGTCGCTCGCGTCGCACATGAGTTCGAATGGTAGGGACCAATCGGGTGGCTGCAAGATAGGTGCTGAGATGAGCGCTTCCTTTAAACTGCAAAAAGACTTGACACAATCATCTGTAAAAACAAAGTCAGAATCTTTAATAAGTAAATTGGTCAAAGGCTTTGCTATCTTCGAGAAGTCTTTGATGAAGCGGCGGTAGAATCCCGCGTGACCTAGAAAGCTTCGAACTCCCTTCACATTTGTTGGGATGTCGAGCTTCTCTATCACCTCAATCTTTGCCTTGTCCACTTCAATCCCTTTTGAAGTGACAACATGTCCTAGCACAACACCTTCTTGAACCATGAAGTGACATTTCTCCCAATTGAGAATGAGATTCACTTCTTCGCATCTCTGCAAAATCTTACACAAGTTAGATAAACATGAATCAAAGGTGGTACCATAAACAGAAAAATCATCCATAAAAATCTCGACCTCTTTTTCAATGAAATCAGAAAAAATAGCCATCATGGCTCTTTGAAAGGTCGCTGGTGCATTACATAGACCAAAGGGCATCCTACGGTAGGCATAGGTACCATATGGGCATGTAAAGGTAGTCATTTCTTGGTCCTGTGGATGGATGGGAATTTGGAAAAAACCAGAATAACCATCAAGATAACAAAAGTAAGAGTGATTTGCAAGCCTTTCAAGGAGTTGGTCAACAAAAGGCAATGGAAAGTGGTCCTTGCGTGTGGCTGTGTTGAGCTTCCGGTAGTCTATGCACATCCTCCAACCAGTCACAACTCGCGTTTGGATCAGCTCATCCTTGTCATTTTTCACTACTGTTGCCCCTCCTTTTTTTGGCACCACATGGACAGGGCTCACCCACTTGCTGTCAGAAATAGGGTAAATAATACCTGCTTCAAGAAGTTTCAAGATTTCTTTCTTTACTACCTCTTTCAAATTGGGGTTGAGCCGTCTTTGGTGCTCCACAGATGGCTTGTGACCATCTTCCAGCAAAATTCTGTGCGTGCAAATCTTCGGGTCGATTCCCTTCAAGTCCTTAATTGAGTATCCGATCGCGCCTTTGTGAATTCTTAACTTCTCCAATAGCTTGGCGGTCTCATCGGGATTTAAACCTGCATTTACAATCACAGGACAAGATTTGTTTGGGCCTAGGAACTCATACCTTAGATTAGCTGGAAGGGGCTTCAGTTCAGGAACGGGTTTCTCTGTCTGGGCAGGTGCACGGTCCGTGTGAGAAGTGTGCGGTCCGTGTACGGCATCTGCATCCGTGTGGGGATTGTCCGCCCCGTGTGCCTCAATTTCCAGCTTCTCAGACTCAGGTGCACGGTCCGTGTGAGAAGTGTGCGGACCGTGTGTAGGTTCCTCCAGACTGTCAAATGTTGCTTCAGCTGCACAAATTGACTCCAACTCGCTTGTTTCAACCTGCAATTCAGATAGAAATTCATTGTGGTACCTTAGCGAGTGGTTGAATTGCTCCAGAAAGTTCTCTTCCGCCAATTCGGTTAAGCATTCATCGATCGCATCGATCCTAAAGCAAGATTCTTGAGACGGGTATTTCATTGCTCGATCGATTTGGAAGCTAACTTTCTCGTCCCCGATGTTGAGTGTGAGAGTCCCTTTGTGCACATCAATGATTGCACCAGCCGTTCTCAGAAAAGGCCGTCCCAAAATGATAGGGACTTCTTTGTCTTCCTCCATCTCCATGACAACAAAATCGGCTGGAACATAGAATTTACCAACCTGAACTGGCACATCTTCCACTATGCCAAGTGGAAGTCTGACTGAGGAATCCGCCAGTTGCAGGGTCATTCGTGTGGACTTGAGCTCGCCTACACCCATTCGTTCATAAATTGTGCGTGGCATGAGACTCACGCTAGCCCCCAAATCACATAGGGCCTTCTTGATTGTGGCTTTTCCGATTGTGCAAGGAATGGAGAATTTGCCGGGGTCTTCTAGTTTCGGTGGGAGCTCGTTTCTCAAAATCGCACTGCACTGTTCCGTGAGTTTCACCGTCTCACGTCCCCCCAAGCTTCGCTTGTTGGAGAGGATGTCCTTGAGAAATTTCGCGTAGGTAGGCATTTGGGTCAAGGCATCGGTGAATGGAATGGTGATGTGCAATTGTTTGATGACTTCAACGAATTTGGAGAATTGTTCGTTGAGTCTAGTCTCAGCTAACCTCTGAGGGAAAGGAACAGGCGGCCGATAGGGTGGTGGTTTCTCGGGTCCTTTACCTTTCTGTCTGCCTGAATCATCCTGCACGGGCCGTGTACTATCTGTGCGGTCCGTGTGCACAGTGGTCTCGGTGGGTGATGCGGTCCGTGTATGGTCGGATGGTGGTGAGACAATTTCAACTGTTGGGGTCTGCACGGTCCGTGTGACTTCTGCACGGTCCGTGTACTTTGCGACTGGTGGGTCAATAGGCATGGCTGGTCCTTGATAGCTGGTACCGCTTCGCAATGTAAGCGCCTTAGCCTCTGCTCTCGGGTTCACCTCTGGTTGGCTGGGAAGCTTACCAGGTTGTGGTTGGCTTGAAGAGCTTTGCCCAAATTGTGCCTCCATCATCTTGGTGTTTAGAGCAGTCATACCTGCCAACTGAGCATTCATCGCTTGCATCTGCTCGAACATCATTTGGTTCATCTTCCCTTGCTCGTGCATGAAGTCGCTCACAACGGGAGGAACATACGGCTTGGGTGGAACAGAATGAGGTGGCCGGTTGTTGAAGTTGGCATTTTGGTAGAAGTTGCGGTTGTTGTTGTTGTTGCTGCTCGAAGAATTGTTGAAAGGGGGAGGGTTGTTGAAAGAATTGTTGTTGTAAGAGGGGTTCTGCTTCCATCTCCAATTTTGTTGCTCAACCGGGTCCTTGGAGTAAGTTCGGTTAAATGGAGGTTTCGGGAAGTAAGATGGTTCGCTGTTGAGAGAGTTGACTTGTTCGGTCTCTTCATCTTCCCTCTGTGCCAATGGGCAATTTTCGTAGGAATGCCCCTCCCCACACATAGCGCAAGACTCCGGTTGTGATTGGTGGTTCCCAATAGACTTAACACTCATCTTGTCAAAAGCTTTCTGCATGGCATCCATCTTGGCGGTAAGAGCCGTGATCTGATCGACCTCAAATCGGCCGCCTCCCCCAGGTCTGGAATTGTCGCGGCCGGACCACTGTTGGTTTTGAGCCATGTTATCGATCAAGTTCATCGCTTCTTGAGGCTCTCTTTCCATCAAGGCTCCACCTGCAACAGCATCAACAGATGTACGAGTGCTTTCTGTTAAACCATCATAAAAAGTTTGGATTAACAACCAGTCTGGTAAACCATGATGAGGACAAGAATATTGCAACTCCCTAAACCTTTCCCAAGCCTCGTTTAGGGGTTCATCAGACCTTTGCCTAAAGCTAGTCAATTGGGTTCTTACCTTGGCGGTTCTTTTGTGGGGGAAAAACCTAGTCAAAAACATGTTAGACAGTTCCCTCCAAGTGTTAATGGAATCCCTAGGTAGTGACCCCAACCATTTCTTTGCTTTGTCCCTAAGTGTAAAAGGAAACAATGCAAGTCTAATGTAATCAGATGTTGCCCCATTGGTTTTGATTGTGGTGCAACATTCAATAAAAGTCTGAAGATGAGCGTGTGGATCTTCATGATCCAAACCATGGTAGGTGTTCTGCTGCACTATGTTGATAACACCCGGATTGAAGTTGGGTTGTTGTCCCACGATTCTTGGCAGTCGGATAGCACCTCTTACATCCCCAGATCTCGGCACATTGAACTCCTTCAGAGTCCTTGGGATGAAGTCAGCTGCATCATCGTCAGAGTCGCGATCACCATGCGGCTCCTCATTCCTTTCCTCCCCGTTTTGACTCATGGCTCTGTCTGGAAGCGAGTGTACGGACCGTGTATCGTCTGTGCGGTCCGTGTGAGGAGGTGGCTGTCCAGCGGCAGAGTGCACGGATCGTGTGCGGAGGAGGTTGTGCAGAAGTAGCTGTGTTCGGGTTCTGGTTCTGAGTTGGATCGGGTGGTACTTCCGTGTTGGAAGGTTGCCCTTTACTTCTCAGGTTATATGGAGGTTCCAGCTTGCTCCTGTGGTAAGAGAAAAATAAAAAGAGAAAGATTCAAGTTAAAATCTAGAATTTAGCAAAAATAAGCAAAAATCCAAAAAAATTTCAATGCCGTCCCCGGCAACGGCGCCAAAAACTTGTTACACCAAAAAGGTATAGTACAAAGTTTCGGTACAGCAAGCTGTACCTTTTAACCTTAAATACACTCTTGGTTCAGATCGCAAGTATACAATCCTAGCTCGTAGTATATTATCGGGTATCGAACACAGGGACGGTTGAAATAAATTGGATTCTACTTAGATTATATAAAAACTCTAGAAGTCTGCAAAAGGTTGGTTTTGGTTTGTTTAAATGTCTAAAGTTCAATAACAGTACTTAAAGAAGCAAAGTAAATTTTGGTTTGGTTTTATAAGAATAAAAAGGGGTTCCTAGGGTTTTCGACTTCGTCTCAGCCTTGTCTCAAGTGCTCGATCCGTGCACTCTCATGCACGGGCCGCATGTAATATGCACGGTCCGTGTACTTTCATACACGGTCCGTGTAGCACTCGAGTTGATACAGCAAGTTATTGGTTTCTGGATCGAATTCCTGTGCAAGGTTATTTCGGTCGTACCTAAGTCAATACTCCTCAACTCTCGTTTATTGGCTTAATTGCTTGGTACGAAACACAATTTATACCTTCTTAGGGTTCTTAAACTTCAACTTTCGTTTATTGGTTCAATTATCCTAAGTTATTCGTTGGTTTACTAAAGATAACCTCGATCTCTCGATACGAGGAAAACTTCACCTTTCGGCTACCATTTGGTTTCACCTTTCGGTTCACAAACCTATCTCAAATACTTAGATTGGTCGAAAGAATATCAAAGCCTTGGAATACCATCTAGATGTGGCCATACATCTAACGATAAACTAATCAACTCAAACAAGTTCATCTAAGCAATAAAATACTACTCAACAAACAAGCACAAGATTCAATACAAATTCCAATAACTAGCAAATAAACAAAGCATTCAACTACATCTTAACCCTAGAAACAAAGAGATCTACTCAAGCATAGAGAAACAGAAAATAAAACAAGAAATAAATGAGAAGTTCATGACAAAACTCGAAGATTCAAGAAGAGACGCCGCAAATCTCTCGATTTCCTCCGTCTTCCTCTTCTCCCAGTCCAGCCGTCGCTTCCTGCCCTAGGTTTTGCTCTTCAGAATCAGAATGGCCTTTTTCGGAGAGAGAGATCCCCTTTTAAAGCCTTCCATTCGCGACTTCCCCAGCTGGCTCTGTTTCCAACTCTGGGTTCTGTTTCCAGATTTGCCGTGTACGGTCCGCACACAAAAGTGTACGGACCGTGTGCCTGTGTTCCGATGAATTGGAGATTCGTGTCTTCAGTCAATGGTTGGGCGAGATGTGTACGGTCCGCATGCAAGGATGCACGGACCGTGTATCATCCTTCAGATTCCAGATCCTTCATCTTTTTCGCCCGTTTCCTGCAACAATGAAAGAGAGAGCAGCAGTACCATATCCTATAGGTATTCAATGTAATACACGCATTTTTATGGGTTTTAGACACAGGTTTTAATGCACAGTTCGGTCGGAATGTAGATAAAATAACGAGATATCATTATTCTTATTGCAGAAAACCATTCTCATACTTTGAAATTAATTAACAAATATAATTTCCTATTGCATTCAATCAACAAAACATTAATTCATATACAAGGGACTTAGTTTAATTTCATAAATTGCAACATCTATTCAAATTCAAATTGCTATTCCTCACTTCTCCGATTTTAATCTAAATAAGATAAAAATTTGTAACAAAACATTAATATTAAAAAAAGTATTAATTTATATAAAATTTTGTGTTTTCAAAATATATTTGTAACAAAAAACACTAGTAATGAAATTACTGATTGATCATTGCAACTTCATATTCTTATAACCTGTGCAAGTTTGCTGCTACAATTTGGCATATATTTCATTAAGTAGCAACCCAAGCTTACAGATTCTGACCTACCTTACTTATCGCTACTTGTCACGCTACAGTTGAGATAATTTAGAGGATATGTACTAGAAGGTCCGTCTTCTCCAGTTGCAACAGAACTGCAGACTTCGGTGCGTATAAAAAAAAGGCAAATATATATTGAACTGTCCATTTCCTCTCCAGTCTTGTAGGGCGCAGAGAGTTGCACAGCGGGATGGAAGGTGTGTGCATATGTATTTAAATTTCTCATGGTTCAATGCTCACGATTGGTTAAAGAACATCGAGCTTGAAATATTTCATTTCTTTCTTTCTGCTATTCCTTCCAGTTCACCCTCGACAGACCTACGATTCATAATCAGTCCGTTGAGAGAGTTTAATGATTGTGAGGACGTTTAACTCCCAGCGGACGCAAGCCCCCGCTGTTAATTACATCAGATGGCCCTTCTAAGCCATGCTGAACACCTCGTTCATTCCGAGATTTGTGCCTATTTGAATGAATTGAATAAAGGGGCTAAAATGGGAGAACTCATGTACTTAGTCTTTCTATTTCCGTTTGACTTTTCTTGTTTTGGATATTTAATTAATATGTCTACATGAGATGCAACGAATATTATTAAAATATATACATACTATACTCTTTTATTCATAAAAAAAAATTTGTATTTAGAAATATATCTATGCTTTGTTTATATTTTATTTTTAAGAGAAAATGATTTAAATATGAGAAGAATGGAGAAAAGGGCATTTTGGTCATTTAACATGTTGTATGATGTCTGTTTATGTTTAATTTTATTTTGGAAACATGAAGGATTTGATTTGGGTTCATTTGGAGGTGGTTTGAGTCAATTCGGACTTAAGACGAAAAAATTATGCTCGAAAAGGGCTGATAAGGGCCTATTTGTAAATATTTATGTTTTTTTTAGGACCTATTTACAAGGCTGAGAGGGTCTGGATATGCAATATGAGTTTTAAACAAGGTTTCAAGTGTAAATTGGGCTTTCAGGGGTCATTTTAAAAGAGTTTTGGACAAAAGAGGGTCTTTTTGTAATTTTGTAGGGACTTTTTGGACAGTGACTTCCTTTGGGATTCCTAGCAAGATCTTTCAGCGTTCTGATCCTCCTCCCAAGAAGGTTTCTCGCGCGAGAAAGAGGCGCAAGGCTAGTACTCCTGCTCTAGTCGCAGAGGCAGATGTTCGGTCAGGTATCACTAGCCCCCCCTCCTTCTCTACTTCATTGTTTTTATTTCCTCTCGTGATCCATATTTGTCTTTGCAGGGTCAGGTTCAGGTGCTGCAGGTTCATCTGATGTTAGGGCAGGAGAGTCCACCGGCTGCCCCCAGGATATTTCTGCGACTGTGGAGCCTTGCTCGGCTATAGTGCCTTACGGCATCTCCCCTTAGGTCACATTTTGTGGGCTTGTTGTGAGAGTGCGTGCCTTCGAGCCCACTCTTTGTATATGTATTTTGGTTTTGGTTGATCATGTTTGGATGCACGTGTTTGTGGGTTGATGTTTGCTTTCGTAGTATTTTCATTCTCCTTCTCATTTCTCTTTTTGGTTGATTTATTCTAATCTTCTCTAACCGGGTTCTAAGCGGTTAAATAAATTCGTCTAAATCGGTTTTCTTCCTCATTCTCCTTCTTTCTCTTTTTGTCTACAAGTTCTTCAAGCCTTCTCCTATCGGGTTCTAAGCGATCGGATAAACTTGCTTAATTTGGTTTTTCTCCTGAACCTTTCAAGTTTTCTCCAATCGGGTTCTAAGCGACCAGATATACTTGTAAAGTCAGGGCTTAATCCTGAATCTTCTGAATCTCCCCCATCGGGTTCTAAGCGACAAGGCATCTTCATTGGACTCAAGCTGTACCTCAAGCCTTCTGCGTCTATTCAATCGGGTTCTAAGCGATCAAATGTCTTCAGTTGGCTTGGGCTTGGTCATGAGCCGTCCCACTTAAGGTTACACCGGCCATATGGAGACCCGTTAAGGTCGAATTTTCATTCATGCTGCTCCTACAAAAAAGGCTACCCCAGCATGTATAACTACGTAAAAACCGTCCCTCTTAAGGGTAACACCGTTCATACGGAACCCGTTAAGGTCAAACATTCATTCATGCTGCCCCTACAAAAAAGGCTACCCCAGCATGTATGACTACGTAAAAACCGTCCCACTTAAGGGTAACACCGGTCATACGGAACCCGTTAAGGTCGAACATTCATTCATGCTGCCCCCACAAAAAAGGCTACCCCAGCATGTATGACTACGTAAAAACCGTCCCACTTAAGGGTAACACCGGTCATACGGAACCCGTTAAAGTCGAATCTTCATTCATGCTGCCCCCACAAAAAAGGCTACCCCAACATGTATTACTACGTAAAAACTGTCCCACTTAAGGGTAACACCGGTCATACGGAACCCGTTAAGGTCTGATTCTCACGCACGCTGCCCCCACAAAAAAGGCTACTCCAGCATGTGTGATTATGTAAAACCGTTCTGCTCAGAGGCTTCATTGGTCATACGGAACCCGTTAAGGTTGAATCTTCATTCATGCTGCCCCCACAAAAAAGGCTATCCCAGCATGTATGACTACGTAAAAACCGTCCCACTTAAGGGTAACACCGGTCATACGGAACCCGTTAAGGTCGAATTTTCATTCATGCTGCCCCCACAAAAAAGGCTACCCCAGCACGTATGACTTTGTAGAACCGTTCTGCTCAGAGGCTTCATTGGTCATACGGAACCCATTAAGGTTAGATGTTTATGCATCTCCATGAGATTGATGCGACATAGTGAAGCGACGCTTCTCTTATGAGTGAAGTTTAGTTTGCTTGTTGTAGGTTTCATTCTAATGCTTGAAAGGTATTTTCTGGTTTTGGGTTCAGATGTCACCCGTGGGACGTATATCAACAGGGTATGCCAAATTATGCTTGGGTTTTATGGTATTTGCTTGTCACTTGTGGGACTTGTGCTGGAAGGCTGGTTAATTTTCTAAATCCAGCTTGACAAGTCTCCAATTGTTATCGGTGGAACTATTGTAGAGAGAGGGGTGCCAAACCGTGGGCTTTAGTCTCCGGAGTCAAGGGTTCTTGTTCTTAAACTCTAGTTTGGATTGTGGCCCGTGGGGCATTGGTCTATAAGTATATCATTCATGGGTGTTGACTTGGCTCAAGGCTTGCTTCTGCAAAGATTGGTTTGGTGAGAACCCGATTAGGGTTATTGCTTTTGGGCTCTCAGCTTCTCTTATTATGGGCCATGATAATTGTTTTAGTGCTCACGTGGCCTAGACACAACATCAAAGCCTTATTTTGTTCGGCACAAATATATAAAGCCTGCTCGTCATTTTAGATGACTGGTTAGACGAGCGTACCAGTGACAATTGTTTTAAGGGCACAATCTTGACAAAGCCCATTTTGTGCGTGAGGCTTTCTTTATGGACTTTACATCTCTCCACTCTTTTTATATTATGGTGGGATTTAGGTGCATGCATGCACTTGTTCGAGGGTGGCATCTTATTCACTCATCTCGTGCCTTCTTGAATAGCCTATATGGCTTCAATCCTTAGGCGAGGGTATCGCGGGAAATGCGAACACCATTGTTTTGAAAACTTTGTTTTTAAAAGGGATTTTGTGCCTTCAGAATTTAAATAGTCTAAACGACCACTTTCTTTAATCTTTTGATTTTATTTGAGATATCATCATTAGGTACTCCATTGTTTAAAGGACAATGAAGAAACCTTGTCTCTCCTTTTTTCGAACTGGGAGAAAAGACAAAACCAGTGATAGTTGTTTCAAATTGGCACAACACCAAAGCCCATATTTTGTTCAAAGTACAAAATATAAAACTTGTTTGTCCACATTCAGAACTGGCTGGACAAACTTTGCCAGTGTTAATTGTTTAAGGGTACAAACTTAACAAAACTCATTTTGTGGCGAGAGGCCTTTATGGATTTTGTGGATAGTTGGGGGACCTTACTTTTCGCTTGAGACAATTTCACTCATGTAGCGGTTTTGGTCCTCTTATTCGTAGAGGTTTTCGCTTATGCATAATCATTGGGATATTTTATTTATGGATATTGAAATTTAGGTTTTATTGGAACTTTGGATATTTGTGGAGTCTTGTTTGGAACATTTTATTCGTGGATATTAGACTTTAGGTTTTATTGGAATTTTGAATATTTTGTGGAGTTGTTGATCTCGAAGTTTTGGAGATCGTGAGGTAGGACTTGAAGAGAAGATTTTGTTTGACTTATGTCTCTTCTTGGCTTTGTGCTTTCAAATTTGAGTAGAAAGTCTAGCCATAGACCTTGGCTTTGATACAAGCCCGTATTGGGTGCTGATTTACATGGAAGGTCTAACCATGGACCTTGGTTTTAATGCGAGCCCATCTTGGACGCAGATTTGAACAAGAGGCTTGAACATGGGCCTTGGTTTTGAAGTGAGCCCGCGTTAGGCGTTGGCTTGGATGAAAGGCCTAAACATGGGCCTTGGTTTTAATAGGAATCCACCTTGGGTGCTGGTTTGGTAGAAGGCTTGATCATGTGCCTTATTTTAATGAAAGTCCCTCTTCTGGGCATAAGTCTTTGAGAGGCCTCACTACAAGCTTTGGTCTGATGGAAACCCGATTGATGGGTTTGGATTTGCATAGAGCCTCCTGATTCATGGATTTGGATTCGAAGAAAGCCTCCTATGCGCGTAAGCTTAGGAGGCTCGGCCATGGGACTTGAAAATTTTTCTTTTGCTGATACCGATTCGACGAGAACTCGTCTGATGGGTATTGATTTGATGGAAACCCAATGGAAAGAAAGCCTAACCATTGGCTTCGAACTTGATGGGGCCTCCCATAGGCATGAGTCTTTGAAAAGCCTGACCATAGGCTTTGATTTTAACGGAAGCCTCCTATGGGCATAGGTTTGAACAAGGCCTAGTCACGGCCTTTAGTCTGGATAGAGCCTTTCGTGGGCATAAGGGTTGAAGAAAGCTTGATTATGGCCTTCGGTTTGAACAAAGCCTAGTTGTGGGTTTTAATTGGAATGGAGCCTTTTATCGGCATAAGGTTTGAGAACATCTAACCAGGACTTCGATTTGACAAGAGCCAATTGATGCATCATTATGCTACTTCCTTGAGGACTTTGATTTATGACTTTCGCCCTTCTTCTTTTTGGACTTGAAGGCTTGTTTCTTCTTTTCTTCCTTCTTTGTATTTCCTTTCATTCTCTTCAGCATCAACATAGCGCTTGCAAGGCGTATAATAACAATCGAAGGATCTTTCATCATTTTTAGGTTCTATTTTTCTCTCGGTTGTGCACTGCGAAAGAATTTCTATGGCATCGATCACAATTGAAGCCTTTGCTTGCATTGCTTGGTTTGTTTTGGCTATAGTTAGAGCAGATGTTTAGGGCTTTCTTTTGCTCGAACAAACCTTGAATAGACTGTGCTTCATGTGTCTTCGGAGCCTTGTCCAGAGGATGGTTTGATTTGGTTTTGACCATCTAGGCGGAGGAGCACCTCCTTTACGGTTCATCTTACGGTCTTTTTGGTGATCACTTCATAAGGCCACTTCTAAGTTGGCATGGATAGCCTTTCTTTGTATTTTGTTTAGGTCGCATGTAGGTGACCCAATATTCCTATAATCTTGTACGGGAATGAACTTGGCATCATCGAACCCGACATTGGACTCTTCATACCCGAGACCTCGAGTATTCTTTGTTTTCTCATCAGGACCTATGATCGTGTTGTCGCGATGAGTCAACATTTTTCCAAATTGCTTCACCCTAAAACTGGTTATTAACATTGGGTTCATGGTTTCAAGGACCTTGATTAACCTCTCTTGGTGTGAGGTCTTTGAAATGGTCTTTGGGTATTCGCTCGATCATCAAAGAGGATTGACCCGGTTCTTCTTCATCTTCTGAAGGGATTATGTAGGATGGGAGGATCCCACTTTCATCTGCATTTCCTATTGAGGAAGAGTCAGTATCTGTTCTATACAGCACAGGTCTCATAACCTGTTGACCCTTTGAATGTTTATTTTTCCTGACGGGTTTATCCAAGAAGTATTTCACGTCTTTCAACCCGATTTCATGTGCTTCGCATGGTTTTATTTCTCCATCGATTTGCTTGACTTCGCCATCCTTCACATATTTCAGGCATTGATGCA
>JAJGRW010000833.1:217984-299165 GCA_025461045.1 Carex parvula
TCGGGTCTGATGAAATGGAGATATAAATAAAAAAAAATACAATGATGGTCGCAAGATAAACACGAGTCAAGATAATTTTGACTTTATAATTCTTAATCAGAGTTAAATTATTTTTTTTAATAATTTAATTAAGTCAACATGAGACTAATGACTGAGGAGTAAATAAGAAAAAGTTCCAAGCTTTGAGAGGTAAATAAGATAAATTTAAGTCTGTATAGGTAAATAAAAAACTGCACAATTTTGATGGTACACAGAGAATTGTCCATTCTTTTAATATCAACTAACAAAATCTACACTAAAGTATTCAACATTAATTAAGTTATCGTCAGTCATTATTATAGACATGCTCTACGAAACAACAATTGTCGATTATTTTACGAGTCTCCCACGATATAATATGTTTAAAAAAAAGAGGGTTCAAATGCCTTCATTTTTTGTACTTTCACCATGCTTTCATTTTTAAAAACGTTAATAAATCAAAATCTAAAACTTAAGCGTCAAAATAAAATTGTTAGATGTGATCTATGTTATTTTCTCTATGTGCTCATACAAAAAAAATATCACATTTCGATTTTGTTTTTATGTGAATCAATCATTTGAAAATCAACGTCTAGAAATTATCCACATTAATACGTTTTTACAAGCTCTTGATGACAATCAAAATAAAGTTAAAATGTCACAATTTTTTACACGTGCATAGATAAAATGATGTAGATTATATCCAACGGTTTTATTTTGACTTTTAAGTTTTAAATTTGAGTTATTAAAGTTCTTAAAAATAAAAGTATGATGGAGACACAAAATAAAAGCATTTGAACCCTCCCCTTAAAAAAAAATGATACCAAAAGATATTTCAGTTCTGCCGGTCAAATTGTCGGCACCTTGCCTCTCGACGGGTACTTTCTTGCTCATTGAAATTATCCAGTGTCAACCAATTTTAAGTTGCACTTTCTGAATTGCTTTAATTTCCTTCTCGCCATGGTGGTGCTATTTCTTCAAATAAGTGTTCCCACAGATGGATCACAAACCTCAATACCTGTGGTTCTGGTCAAGCGTTTGGCCAATGCTGTGTTAAAATTGAGATTCATTATTACTTGGTCAAGCGTTTGGCTTCTCCATAATGGAGGCACTATTGATAAGAATCAGGTGAATCTTGAATAAAGGTTATGCGCACTGTGATGTACCGTGTTCTGTTATTGATGTTGTATTTTGCTTTTATTTCCGGTTTTCCGGTTTTCTATAAAGGGGGGTTCCGGCCCAATGTGAATGTTATGCTTTGTCAAATGTCAATATTCAATATTCTAGTAACAGAAGTTTATTCAGGCCCAAAGTTATTATTCAGGCCCAAAATTATTATTCAGGCCCAAAGTTATTATTCAGGCCCGAGTAAAACTAACTTATTATTCAGGCCCAAAATTCCTATTTTAGTTTTTAGATGCAAATACAAATTTAGGGTTCAGGCCCAAAGTAGCCCAATATAATATTTTGACCCATGTCAACGGTCGATCGTATGTCTCCCAGGATCTAGTGCTTTCCAGAAAGACAGAGAAGCATCGGATACCACATCTTCTCCCGTGAATCACTAGAAAACAGGTCATGAACCTTCTCGAATCTCGATCCCTCCTCCAGCTCTCTGTATAAATGCAGGTGCTCATCATTCGTCCGTCGCAGAAGAAATTCAAAGCACGCTTAAGCAGTACTTCGACAAAACTCAGTCCTAAGTAATCTACTGTAGCAAACTTAATTAGTTCCCTTGCACAACAATGGCGGTGGCATCTCCATGCGCTCTCGCAAGTCGTCTCACCTCGCGTATCATGACACGGCCGATGGTGATGGTCATGACACGGCCTATGTCTGCTGCTTCAGCAATGCCACAGAGGCATGAGGACTCGGCAGTGAGTCTGCAGGTCGATCAAAATTCGAATGGGAAAAAAAGTGGTAAGCAGGCCGTGCAGAGGCAGCCTCGCCGTGCTTCTCTTGACACCTCTCCTTTTGGTATGCTAATTTTCTCCCTTCAATTGCTCTATTCTTAATTAATTCTATGAATGTTGTTAATTAAAGAGTAACTTTTGAGATGTATTATAACCGGCATTTATTTTGCCTCATTGTGTTAATTACTAATTCTGAATTTTTGAACAATGTTGCAGGGTTGATGGATCCGTACTCACCAATGAAGACAATGAGGCAGATGTTGGATTCAATGGACCGGCTATTTGAGGACACCATGGCATATCCTGGCACCGTGACTAGACGGTCTCAAAACAACGGAGGCCGCAGTGACATTCGGGCGCCATGGGACATCATGGAAGACGAAAACGAGGTGAAAATGCGGTTTGACATGCCAGGTCTGTCCAAGGAGGAGGTGAAGATATCAGTGGAAGATGACATGTTGATCATAAAGGGAGAGCATACAAAGGAGGAAGGCAGCGAACAGAAGGGTGACTGGTGGAAGAGAGGCGCAAGATCATACGACATGCAATTGCTTTTGCCTGATGAATGTGACAAGAACAAGGTTGCGGCGGAGTTCAAAAACGGGGTTTTGCTTGTGACAGTTCCTAAGGGGCGAGTCGAGCGCAAGGTTTTCGATGTTGAGATCAAGTAAGGTTTTCATAGATTAGGCAATGTATATGTGCTGTTGTGTATGATGCGGAGGTTTCATTTCAATGTGATTTTGGTTTGCCATGTAGTATGTAGTTCAAAGTGATTTTGGTTAGCCATCCAATTGAATTTTTTTTTTTTCTTTTGAGTATGGTTTACAAAATTACCATACGAATCGGAATCCGTCAGAAATTGGTCGGATGAAGTGGCGGGAATTGGTCAAAATCGGATTAGACATAATTTTTTTTTTCCTGAAACTTTTTTTGTACTGAAAAAAATTAATTTATTGAATAATTTCGATAGTTCAATGCATGAAGTACTCAAATAATCCACTAATATTATATAATAAATATATTTAAAATTAAATCTTTAGTCTGATATATTCTTATGCAGAGAATTTACTATTTATATAATGCAATTTATGCAAGAAAATTTATTTGAATGTAAATTTACCGATATTTGTATAATGTAAATTTCTGGAAGATAATTTATTTGAATGCCAATTTATTGGAAGAGCGCTGATCAGAAAAAGATGGATAAACTAGAGACGAACATTTGAATGCCTTACGATCTCAGCCGTTCAAATTTCAGGGAAATTAATACTAAACTCAGGATTATTTTATCCCCATAAGATCTCGTACGTTCTGAACATAGAGTGAGAAAAATGGCACGATGGAGTCCGTTTCCGTCACGGCATATCACGTAAAAGATCTAATAATCACAGTACGATATACTCGGGTGTAAATAGGATCATTAAATATTAATCAAATAGTGAATTTTGAATAAATTAATCTAAATTATAATCAAATGATCACTTATGTGAGTTGCGCGAGTCACGTTTGGTCACGGCACGTTTAGACACGGCGTAATTCATGTGGCGTGATCATTCGCGTGCTGTGACCACTTCTTGATATTTTAATCCCAACATGATGTATGAAAAATTAATTTAGTTACGACACGAGATCAAAGTTACCGCAAATTAATCATACTTAATTTAATCAAACACGACACTTTTTTTCCACTCGACCTGACAGAATTTGCTACGTTAGGATCTAGTACGGCGACTGTGTTGAAAAGTTGTTGTCGGATAAACACTTGCACCACGGAAATATATGGAGAATTGAGCACACCCATCTTCAAGTCTTAATGCAAGTGGGGCCTGAGTGCATATCCTCTGAGATATCTAAACTTTTGGGTGACCGACTTGTACGCTGCTTATTCGGGAAAGCGCAGGGCCCAGTATTATTTGTGCTTTGAGATTTGTGCATAACGTATTTTAACGGTTAAGATCTTCTGTATTTCAAAAAAAAAAAAAAACGGTTAAGATCTTCTAGAAAAACACTCAAAGTTTCAAATATCTTAGAGGATACGAAATCGTGGGGCCTGCCACAATCTGTCCTGGGATTCAGGATCTGATACAATGTTTGATACATGATTCTGTTTTCTAGCAAGACACACTACAGTCCGATATAATATTCACCGGTCCAAAAGTTGCGTCTATATATGTGCTGAGCCGAGCGTCGTTTGAACAAAACACAAAAAAAATCTAATTCTCAAATTTTTTTTTTTTTTTTGTTGCTCTTTCCATAATTCAATTGAAGCCCCAACAAGACGACGCCGTGCGTGTCTTTTCTCTGAAGTCCCTGTATTTCTTGAATTCGTATCACCTAAGGTAACAGAATATTTCTGTTTGGATCACACGTTCGTTCAATCAAGAATCCACATGACTATTCAAGGTCCCGTGCATTTTTTCTTCGAGTCGGATTGTCAGTTTATTTGAAGTTATATTTGATGTATAATTGCCAATTTTAATAATTTAATCAATTTAAATGATTCCAAAATTATTAATAAACCATCTAGAATATACAACAAACTATAGATCCGTTACTAAGGGTTATGCTACGTAAAGAAAGTATTTGTACTTTTCAAAATAATCTAATCTAAATTTAATTTTACATGTATTAAGTCATATTTTGAGTAAACGGTTAGTTTTGATCCGGAACTAATAAAAACAAAAATCTAAGAGCATTTACATCCCTAAAACTCTTAGAGTTTCTAAGTAACTATTAACTAATTTTTAGAAATTATAAGCTATGGAGTTTCTAAGGGTTCACATTTCTGAAACTAATTTTAGAGTTTCTAAAATGCCACATCAGCAATAAAATAAAATAAAATAAAAATTTCAGCAAACATCAGCCAATCATTTTGCCAACTCACAGTTTATAAACGATTTCTTATTAAGAAATTATTGAGCACAGTTGCTAAATAAGAAACTGGTCTACATTCCTGAAACTGGTCTAGAAACTGCCACATCAGATTAGAAACTCTGATAGTTTCAGAGACGTAGATGCTCTAAGATGCATATAACTAAAACTAAATGCATTACTAAGAAGTTACACTGCCTAAAAGAATATTTATTTATTCAAAATTAATCTGATGAATATTTATATCTGTATTAGGTAATATTTAAAGTATAACAAACAGCATTAGTGATTTAATCACTAAAAGTGAGTCCATTATTAATTAAAAAAATTATGATGCATGCAACAAATTGTAGATGCTTTACAAGAATAAGTATATATATTTATAATTTTCAAATTGGACAAATAGATATCTGTACATGTATTAGGTAATATGTAAAATGATTTAATCAGAGTCCAAATATATTTATCCTTTTCAAATTGTAGAAATAGATATATGTACATGTATTATATAATATGTAAAATGATTTAATCAGAGTCCAAAAATAATAAAAAGTATCTAGGATGCATACCACAAGCTATAAATAGCTCTAGTAAAAATTGATTTATATTTGTTACTTTGATCTGATAAATATTTGGCCATGTATTATTTCTCGAGGGCGTGAATAAATTTTCCTACTACAAATGGGATCAATTTCACACTAATCATAATATTTTACTTTAAACTATATTTAAAATAAGATATAAATATAAAAAAATTGAAAATGAATGGGAATTAATTAACTCTCATTCATTGAAGGTAGATTGGCCTGTGTATTATTTTATGTCCAAGCTCTCACTGGTAGATTACCATTTCAATTCTCCAGTCATCATATGGCCTTTGCAAGTTGCACGCAAACCACAACTTGTGAGAAAACATTGGCTCCGTCACATTTATATTGCACTACATTATTACATTCCGTTTGATTGAGCCGATTAAATTAATTAAAAGTGTGATGAGCCTTACTTAATCCGTCACAAAAAAGTATTTTCTCAATTAACAGTTAATTTCACCATATCTTTTCCCTAAACATATACCATACATAGCAGAAAAAAACATGCAACCTAAAGACACAAGTGCATGAATATCATTCAATCCAAATTAGAACAGACATGTTGTTCCTTTCTTCTCATTCTACAATCTCATATCTCAATCTAGACAGGAAGGATCAAAATTGGGAGAAAGCAGGCTTCAAAACATTGACCATCTCCATCTCTTCTTCTTTTGAAAGCTTGCACTTCCTCCAGTCCGCTCTGTCTGGCATACCTAACAACCCGGCCAACACCTACGTACGTACAATTTTATTAGAAAATTTGTTTGCATTAATTGCTTTTCAGATTAAGGAATTAAATATAATACGAGGATGGATGGATGCCCACCTCACGTCCAAACTGGACAGGGAACTTCTCATTATCATCCACACTATGTACTAGTATTTTTTTTCCTGGCAGCTCTACATAGAACAAACTTGACTTGCCATCGAACTTGGATCTTAATTCTTTCCTTCCAATTCCATTAGTAGTAGAATCACCCTCACTCTCACCTTCTGTGCATACAATAGAAGAAAATGTAAAGCCCAATCGGTTGGAAGCCAGATTAAATATCTTTTCTATATGAGGTGCTTTAGATGTCGGAATTGGGACTACCTGCAAGTATATATAATAACAGAAGCAGAAGCATTGTTTGTTATCAAAATTAAGGTGCAAAAAGTGAAACTGATTTGCAGCAACAGTAGTTGTTTTTACCTGAAGGTTAGCATGACGATTGTTTTGAAATGCATACTCAAAGTATACAACAACCTTTTCTTGCTTCTCAAAGTACACACTAAGGGCATTTTTGTACTTTTCAAGTTCCTTTTCTGCCTCTGAAGTCATAATAAGAGTGTTTGGGCTGTGTTCGATTGGTACGAGTAAAACATGGCTCTCAACAAGTGGGCCCTTTGCAAGGGCGCAGTAGTAATTTTCCCCTAAGCTAATAATTAAATCAGACTCCACATCAGGGCTTGACAGACAAAACCAACAACTGCTCTCAGTTCGCCTACAAAAATTGGCAAAAAGTAACAAGCGCCTTAGAGAAGCGAAGATTTGCAGTAACAAAAAGTAACATATTTTGTTTCCTTTACAAAAAGAGAAGGAAAAGGAATTTACTTACCTAGCAGTAGCAGGCCGTGTATTAGCACTGTCATCGTCAGATTCAGATAGGCTGTGTCTAAACTTGCAATTGGTGCCGCGCTCACATTTCCCCTTGTTTAAGAAATCAAAGCACACATTTCTTGTATAATGCTCCCTCGCCTCATGATCATGTGTGAAATTACATTTATCACCTTGTGGACAGGAACCGGATGATGTAAATTTGAAGCACAACAGTCTTTGTTTCTGCCTCTTATTCGGAGGAGCATCATACCGCCAGTACTGTGTCTCATGCTTGATGGCGATGGAGCTATTATTATTATTATGCTTTGAATTTGAAGATCCTTTTGCATCATTTGGAGCCATGTTTATGTTTTGATACGGTGATCGGGTGGTATTTGGTGGTTTTGCACCAATCTCAGCAGCAGACATGGTGGATGCTGGGGTAGGAGATATTGCATGAATAAACCTCTGGAGAATATATATGTCATACCAGCAAAGCATTGTATATAGAAGTTAGGTAATTAGCAAAATAGTATCACAACAGAACAGCTAGGACAAGAGCAAATGAAAAGTAGTAACCTAACCTGCTTGTCTTTGTTTCCTACAGTACCAAGTCCAATAAAACGCGTGACATGGACAGCGCCATCATTCATGTACGGTTCTCTTGCATAGAACACATTTTTCGTACCAGCAATGTGGTACCTACAAACAAGCAATCAATGCTTACATGAGAAGCTGCTCATGCTCTTTTAATAAAAAACAAGAAGGTGATCGAAGTTGGTAGTTATGAATAGTAACCAACCTAGGTTTAATCTCTGCAACCAATTGAGCAAGTAGAGGATCGCAACCGGAAGGATCTGTAACTTGAGGTGGGGCATGTGATGGATCAGCTCCATTAGCCACCCCACTAGGCCATTCGTTAGTGAGGAATAAATCAACAACACCAGGCTCGTCAGCAAGGGCCCGCAATGCATCGACATCATCAACTGTATAATTAGCTTCTCCATTTGTTCCTTTCCCCGACAAATAGACAACTGACAACCCTGCAATATTGAATTTGGCACTGCCTCTGAGCCAGTAGAGATTAGGACAAATCTGAATGCCCTGGGGGTGGAAGCCTCTAAGAGCCTGAGCCTCAGAGAGGACTTTGGATGCGACGGCACCGCCACCGTACGCCCCTGTAAAGTAAGTGGGGATAGGCACGGAAGCACGGCCTTGCACGTAATCTGACACTTCTTCTTCGGATTCATCAGAGAAGAACTGACCGACGCAGAAGAGCGCATCGAAGGGTCCTGTCGACTGGTTCACCTGCCATGCCAGTGCCAGGTAAGTAATTAGTAAGTGTAAGTGGGAAATGAAATGAAATGAATCTTACTAAATGAACTGAAATTAAATAAACGGACGGAGGTGACGCGCTTGAAGAGGAGGTGAAGGCGTCCCTTTGGATCGCCGGCCAGGAGGATGCGCGGCGGCGGAGGAGGATTACTCATTATTAATTAATTAATTATTCTTCTTGGCTCAAAAGTTCTACTTCTCGAGAAGAATTGAAGAAAGAAAAACCATTAAAGCATTAAAGCAGCTACAATTCGCGCTGGGCCGCTTGGGCCTTCTCTCTGTTGTGTTATCAATCCTCATTTGGGCCGGTTATGCTGCTGCTGATATTTTATTTTCTATTCGGAAACCCAGCCTCCTCTCAAGTCTCAACAAGGGCTTAATACTGTGTTAGATGAATGTGAATAAAAATTATGTTTTAACATGACAAGAATAGTAAAGGATCAAATTATTTACGGTAATATTTACATTTTATATGGGATATTATTATTATTGCATGAACAGATTTCGATGATCTTATTAGTAGAATTATAAAAAATAAATGAAACTATATGAAAAAAAAAACAAATTAACTTGAATATTACATATGCCAAGTAAATCATAACTCCCATGATTTGACTTTAAAAAAAATTGAAAATTTCTGTAATTAATCTTAACCAAGCATAATCAGAGATCATAATCCCAATTAATTCAAATGTTAAGAGAAATATCACAGACTGATTGTACCAATCGGACATGAGAAAATTAATCCAAATTCAAACTTGCGAAGTTGACAAAAATTTCCCATATTTGTACTGACTGACAATAAAAACTTTTAATGGAATCACTAAAATTTCACAATAATGAATCATCATAAAGAAAAGAAATTTCAGCCAAAATTTTTATTAAGGGTCCTAATTAATTTTCTGAAGTTCGAAATATTAATTATTTCTACAAAATCTAACTATAATTCCAAAAATTTTGTTGAAAGGGACATAAACTAGTGTGTGATAATTCCTAATTAAAAAAAAAAAGGCATGACTTTTCAATTGTTGAAGAAATATACGGCGCATTTACCAGTGTTCTCAGCCTAGTTCTTACTGATATGAAGAATTAACTTATTAGCGGTCGGGTCTGTCGAGTCCAGAGAGGTTGGGTCCCGACTCCTGGAATTCATATCCTCTACATTAATCTTTTGAGCTAATGCATCTCAACCATCCGATTTGTTTTAAGATTCGTGCTGATTAAATCCGAACTAATATTAAAGCCCCCTATGTTTTAGGTAGGATCCGAATTGGCTCTGTTTAAAATTAGACGATCGAGATTCATTAACTCAAAAGATTCCCTTTTGAGTTAATGCAGATGATACGCATTACGACTCCTCAAGCAATTATTTGAGTTGCAATGCAAGGAGTGCGCTTAAGGAGAGCGGGGCGGAAGGCGCAGGGAATTCGGAACCCCTGAGGTAACTCAAATTTTGAGTTTGAATTCATATCGTCCGATCAGAATTCAATCTGGTTCAATTCTAATCAGAATTTACAATTTATGTATACAGTGGCATCACTCAAGTGGAACACAATTTCGCGTAAACAAGAAGCGCAAGTGACTTTTTTAGGGTAGCGCTATATTCAGGGCAATTTTTCTAATTTTGAGAGCTATGAATTTTTTTTTCTCTAAATACCTATTTTACCCTTGCGGTCTCTCTAATTCAGTGTTTTAAAATTCGGTTTATATTCAGTATTCGGAAGGCCACCGAATACTGAATATACTGTATGCGGTCGAATATACGGATTTTTATTTGGATGTATATATGCGGATTTTAAAATAAAAATTTATATTGATAAACAGCAGCATAGCCACATAAATTCAGAACCGTATATATTCAGAACCGAATATTAGACCGAATACGAATTTTAGACCGAATATTCAGAACTGAATATTAGTTTTCTATTCGGATTACAACCGAATACGAATATACGGCCGTATATTCGCTGAATAGAACCGAATATTAAAACAGTGCTCTAATTAATGAAAACGCTAATAAAGGAATCCTTCCTTTCAGATTTCTACTCCATTCAAAGAGAAAAATCCCTTCCTTTTATGTTTCTGTTTGATTTTCATTTATACACTCTGGATGTATTTTCTTTTCTATAGTGCACATCATTTATGAGGGAACCTTCTTTGAATCATGCTCTGAGGGGGAAAATGTATTAGTAGAGTAGAGAGAAAATTTCAGAAAATTTCACTTAGATTCTCAACCTTTTCAATTTTACGTATTAGAGGGGTCTGGTGGATAATATCTCTTCTTTGAATTTGTTAGGCTACAGTTTATTTTTTCTTTAATTTTTGTTTTTATTTTATGGCAATTTAACACCTTAGACTATCTTAATTAATGCAATATACCTACAGATTTTTTTTAAAAAAATAAATGAAAGCATTAGACATCTGTAATGTTTAGTAGTTATAGACTTGTACAAACCTGAGGAGTTTTAAAGTTTTTTCAGTCCGTTTTAGCTTACTTATTTAAGCAAGTATTTTTGGTTTTTGAAACATTGAACTGCTGCTTTTAAGCATCAATCGAAAAAAATATTTCCTTTATCAATCTTTGTATTAATTATGACAGAATTAATGTGACAAATAAGAAAGAGAAATTGAAGGCTAAAATAGACATTTAAAGAGAAAATTTTCTCTCAGCTCTCAAAATTACAATTGATGCTCTCAATATAGCACTCCCCTTTTTATGCTCATTAAAATATTCAACGGATCATAGCCAAAAAATCGCACAGATTAATTAAACAAGAAGAACATAAAATAATCCGACATTTTTATTAATATCCAAAGTTTAATAGAAATTAATATTTATGCCCAGAATTCTGGGGTTTCGCTAAAAATGTCCAAACCGGCCATAAAATGGCCGGTGTACTCTCCCCATAAGCCGGCCATAAAATGGCCGGCTTACTCTTTTTTTTTTTTTTTTAAAGACACTATGTAGAGCAAGATAATGAAATCTAATACTGAAAAATTAAATTTTTTGTTTAAATTATTTGATAGATTACTTCTTTTAATATATAATTAGCATATTTATACTTGAAATTATGTTGAATTACACTATATTAAGTTAAATCACACTAAATTACATAACATTACGCTAAAATACAGTAAATTACGCTAAATTACATATGAATAGGGACGATATCTTCACTGAAAAGGTGAAAAGCGACGACGAAACTTCAAACGGCCATAAAATAGCGCTCGAGTGTCCGATTTCAGCAAATGACCACTTTTCAGAAAGCTTGCGAAAATATGCATGCGTCCGTGCCCGCTACGTTGGATTTCAAAATTCAGAATTGCTAAAAAATAAAGGGAAGAGCTTCAAAACTTGAGTTGAAGTTTCCGATTAAGATTTTCATTTCTATTATTCAATCCAAGTAGCTCAGTTAATTAGTTATATAATGAACTTGTAGAATACCAATTTTTATTATTTTTCAAAATTTTTTACTATTTTTTATGATTCATGAAAGATGACACAAAATCGGTCTACTTTAGCGTAATTTTGCGTAGTTTAGCGCAATTTACCGTATTTCAGCATAATTAGCGAAGTTATTGTAATTTAGTGTAATTTAACGCAATTTAGTGTAATTCAACATAATTTATTGTAATATAGTATAATTCAATATAATTTCAAATAATCTAGTGTATTTTAGTATAACTATGCTAATTATAAATCAAAAGAAGTAATCTAACAAATAATTTAAACAAAAAATTCAAATTCAGTGTTAGATTTCATTATTTTGCTCTTCATAGTGTCTCTAAAAAAAAAAAAAATAAACCGGCCATAGAATGGCCAGTTTACGGAAGCCGGTCATTTTATTACCGATTTGAGCTTTTTGGCTGAAGTCGGAAATTCTGGACATAAATATTAATTTCTAATGAACTTTGGATATTAATAAAAATATCGGTAAAATAATAATACTAATAATATTAGTATTATTATTATTATTATTATTATTATTATTATTTTCTAAAAGGCTAGAAGATCTTATTTGATTTCTGAGCTGAAAGGTGAACGCTAGAGAGTAAAAATGAGTACAAGGAATGAAGGAAGAGAGATTTTATCAACAACCACAACAGCGATGCCTTCCTTTTCCGCCAAAGCTAGTTGTGGGTTTTCTAAAATCTTTTATTTGCGTAAGTACCTAAACTGTGTATATTGTTAATAGCCTAATATGTACATTTTAACCAATGGATTAGTTGGTAAAATTTAACTGCCAGGTACATTTCTGTTTTAAATATAAAATTTAATAACCAGTGCCAACTAATTCCTATTGTGATTGTACAATTATGGTACCAGTTGGTTAACCAGTCCCTTCCTTTTCCTAGGCGTTAGCTCTTCCTTGATTGGACAGGCAGTGTGCAACCTGGACACCCGGATCAGTTCGGCTAGCGTAGACGACCCTAAAACGCTTTGCAGTTTGATTGTGGATGGCCCAAGCAGACCAGATGTGAAGAACCTAATTTGTGTCTAATTTGTGCCTTAAGGTAGGTTAATATCTCCAACTCCAACCTCAGCTTGTTGAGTCATTCTTGTTCACTTCAATATTGGATGGTATGCGCGCGTCATGCCGAAACCAAACCAAGTGTGGCAAATGCTGGAAGTTTGGCCACACGGGAAATAACTGCAAAGAGAATAGTTTAAATCCGGCAGCCCGACCTTTTTGGCCGACCACTAGTGCAACTGCAGATAAGGAACCTGATGTAGGAGACATTCTCAGTGGCCCTAGACTGCTCAACCCCATGCCCATGCGGCCAAACCGCCCACAAAAGGTCCTCTCATATATCCACAGAGATGCAGATTGTTTCAAAGAAAGCCACAGGCTCACTCAAGCAGTGGTGGTGCACTACACCCACGGCCTGAGCTTTGACATCTCGGTTGACAAGGTGCTTGAGATAGCGGTCAGCACCAACCTCGTGTGGAAACAGAAGTCTCTATTGCACGAATTAATCGCAACAAGTTCATTCTCCATCTACCACATGGATTAGCTGCAGAGACTTTTGTAGCAGCAACGCCACCGGAAGCATGGGATGATGGGTTTGTTTTTCAAAAATGGAATCCGGTGGCAGAGGCCACCCCAAGGGTGCCGGCATACAGAGTGCTGATTGAACTGAGTGGTGTGCCCCCGGAAGTTTATAGAGAACGAGAGGTGGCACAGGCAGTTAGTGGGTTTGGCATCTTCCTTGGAACGATGGCCAATAGTGACCAGCAGGACCTCTCTTCATGGTCAGTGATTGTCGGAACAAAAGAACTTGAGGAAATCCCTTATACGGTGGGAATGGTGGTGGGGGGAATGGAGCATGAGGTACGAGTTCGGCCACTCAAATGGGTGAGGGGTAACATCTACAAAGATGCCGATCTACCAAAACCACCAGAGATATTGCCAAGGCCGGTCAAACTGCCTCAGCAGCAAACTGAGAGAGGGGAAAAAGAGGCTGAAGGTGATCATGACGAAGAAGAACTAGTCCCCATGTCACGCAAACTAATCATGGCGCTCTGCGAATGAAGGGCACTGGATTCGCTCCCGGAGGAGATTAAAATGGTTCTGGCCCAGGAAAAGGAAAGAAGACAGGATAAACCGCCAGAGGTGGACCTGATCGGTGGCACGGCAACAATGCAGCCCTCGCAACCGGCAACAACAAACCAGCAACACCATACGCCTATGGAAGAAGCCCAAACGGGTCATCGGTTTGAGCAGCAACAGAGCACCCATCTCAGATCTATTGTGTGCATGCCACAGGAAATCTCAGCTACCCCTCCCCACGCAGAAAGAGGTACTCCGATACTGCTGCGCAGAAGGCCTACATGTGAGGAACAGCCATTATCGTTAGAGCTCACCTATGTAGCGGGTCTCAATGAGCTACAACATGGATTTGCTACACCAAGCCACACCAACAGTGGAGATGGAGAATCGGCGGACACCAGGGCTATACTGGCTGCAGGATGTTTTAGACCTACGGCCTCGGGCAGTGGAGGTACTATTCTGGAAAACTGTCAATGAGGTACAGTACCTCGTACCTCGAGACGTGCTTCAAAGAGGATAGAAGATGGCACGCCTCTTGACCTACAGCTGTCCCCTGCAAAAAGGCTACAAGGTGAAGGCTCTCAGAGAAAACCTAGAAAGGAGAGCCGAAACCCAAAAAGGCAGCACACTGATTTACAAGATAATCAGGGCCCAACACTGGAAGGAAAGCCCACACAGGCAGCACCTAACGAACAGGGCTTCTTTGAGGTGCATGTGGGCCAAACGGATTGCTATAACCTTGCTACAGGCTTTGGGCTGGATTGCACTGAGATAGTTCAAGTAATCCAGGAGGAAAATACAAACAGAGAGCAAGTTGGGGAGGACTTCGTTGCTAGTACGTTCTCTGATGATACTGATGAGGAGATGGAAGAAGCTACTAACTCAGAAGATTCTAATGAAGAAACAGGGGATCATGATGATTTTGATCCGGACACAGATGATGAGGTCGGGTCGGATTCCGACTGAAAGCTCAAAGTTAGAGCTCCATGTGTGTAATTGCTGGTGGTTTTATAAGTTTTTATGTCTCTAAAAAATATTAGAATCATGTCTTGGAATGTACGGGGTCTAGGTGAAAGTACTAAAAGAAATGTGGTACGCAATATTTTGAGAGAATCCCGATGTGATGTAGTATGTATGCAAGAGACGAAATGGAACTCTTTTGATTTGTCCTATGTTTCTAGTGCCTTACCGTCGTATTTTGATAAACAATGTCTGATGTTATTTGCGATTGGCACCAAGGGTGGGGTGCTAATTGCATGGAAAAAAGGCTTTCATCTGCAAAATTCGTTTGTCACAAGACACACGTGCACGGCCACCCTCGTACAGCCGGGCTCGGGACTGGCTTTTCAGGTTACATCGGTTTACGGACCGTCAAGGGATGAAAAGAAACCGGCTTTTGTAGAAGAACTCAGAAATCTGAAAAATCACATAAATAGACCTTGGTTTCTCCTGGGGGATTTTAATATTGTTCGGTGGCTAATTGATCGGTCAGGGCAAATGCGCGGATTTGGTACCATGTTCGCATTCAATGATCTCATTCGCGATTTACAGCTGCTAGATATTCCTTTGCAAAACAGAAGCTTCACGTGGTCAAACAAACAACCAAAGCCGGTTTTTTCCAAGCTGGATCGATGCTTCATTTCCACGGAATTAGCATCACAGACCCCGAGTGTGACACTGAATGCACTGGAATCCTTGGTCTCTGACCATGTGCCGCTGGTGCTGCACTGCAAACAAATAGCACAGAGGCGGTCCCCTTTGAGGATGGAAATATTCTGGCTTCGGTACTCCAACACAGCCGAGGTCATGCACAGGATATGGCGTACACAGTTTCAACCGGGTATGAATCCGATCCAATTATTCTCAGGCAAAATGCACAAGGCGCAACAGGAACTCAAACAGTGGCATAAACAGAATTTTGGCAGAATGCAGAAGGAACTGGAAGCATGTAAATTGACTATTCTCTTTTTTGATAAAGTGGAAGAAAAAAGGAATTTAATTGCTAAGGAATTTGCATCAAGACAAAGAATGAGAGAAAGGGCATATGAGTTATCGAATAATATTGAAGTTCGATGGCAACAACGTTCACGATGTAAATGGCTCATGAATGGGGACAAGAATACGAGATTCTTCCACTCGTATGCTTCGGCACGGGCACGAAAAAATCTGATCACTAAGATTGAGGTGGATGGAGCTGAAATAGAAGACCTGCGAGCAATCCGAAATGCCTTCAAGGAAAACTTTGAAAAAATAGTAGGCACGGCTAAGCTCTGCATACCCCAGGATATTGCTGTGCTATACCCTTCGGCTCAACCTGACCTCACACCGTTGGCTCACGAGTTCACCAGTGAAGAGGTGGGACAAGCGGTACAACAACTCGCTAATAATAAAGCAGTCGGGCCTGATGGCATCCCGCATGAGTTTATCAAGGCATACTGGCCGGTATTGGCAGAAGACATAATGCAGATTTTCTACAAGTTCTTTCGGCATGAGATCAATCTAGAAACCATTAATCGAGCTAATGTCATAATGATCCCCAAGAAAGAAACAGTTCGGCTGCTCACTGATTATCGTCCCATTAGCATTATCAACATAGTTCCTAAACTCATCTCCAAAGTCTTATCCAACAGACTAAGAATCTTCCTGCCGAACCTGATCTCTCCGAACCAAACCGCCTTTGTTAAAGATAGGCATATCTCTGAGAGTTTTATTGCCACTAGAGAAATCCTACAACACGTGGAAAGCTCTGGTAAACCCGGGATCTTTGCCAAAGTAGATTTCGCTAAGGCCTTCGACTCAATTGATTGGGTTTTTCTATTTAATATCATGCGCGCTCGGGGTTTCCCGAAAAAATGGATCACATGGATTGAAGAATTGCTGACTACCTCACACTCGGCTATTATTATTAATGGTGAAAGTTCAGAATTTGTCAAGCACCGAAGGGGTTTAAGGCAAGGGGATCCGCTATCGCCGATGTTATTCATCATAGCGGCGGACGTTTTTCAGCAAATGGTCAGGATACCTAATGGAATTATAGACAGGCCGATATCAAGGAGACATGAAAATGCTGTAATTGCACTACAGTATGCCGATGACACGGCTCTGATTGCCAATGCTGATCAAAGAACACTGATTCTCATCAAGATCACTATGCGGTTATTCTCCAAAATCTCAGGTCTGGAAATAAATTTTGCAATAAGTAATTTTGTGCCACTCAATCTGAACCAGCAGCAAATGGAAGATGCAAAAATGATTCTGGGTTTTGCGAGACGGACTTTCCAGTCACATACCTTGGAATGTCGCTCTCAATTAACTCATTGCAAAGACGAGCGTTTCTTCCTTTAATTGAGAAATTGGAAAAACGAATGGGAGGCTGGAGAAGCAAATTGATATCAAGAGGGGGAAGGTTACAGCTGGTCAAATCGGTACTCTCTTCCATACCGGTCTACTTCATGATGTGTTTTCTCCTTCCGAAGTGGGTCATTAAAAGGATTGACTACATTCGACGCTCCTTCCTTTGAGGGAAAAATAACACATCCTCGAATGGCATATCCCTAATCAATTGGGAGTCAGTGTGCTTGCCAAGCCAATGGGGGGGAATGGGAGTTCAGGATTTGCGACTACACAACATTGCGTTACTAATGAGGTGGTGGTGGCGGGCCTACACCTCGCCAAACTGTCTGTGGTCTACAATGCTATTGACTTTCAAAACTAGAGGTGCTTATGCAAATGGACCCAAGTGCTGGATGGCAGCCGGCTCCTTCTTCTGGAGGAAATTACTATCCTTGATCCCCCTTTTTCACTTCTCTATTCAATGGGTCATTGGGGATGGGAGAGGAACTTCGTACTGGAAAGATCCATGGGCTGGTTCACCACTAATTCAAGAACTAGAACAGGGACAGCGACCAATTCAGCCTAGACTCTCACTACGGGAGGCATACCCGATAAGGCACCTGCTACACCCGCAACCGGTACAGACAAATCGGGTAACGTTTTCAACTGACAGAGACAGTATGAATTGGAGGTGGTCCACTACACAAACCTACTCCGCATCTTCACTCTACAAACTCATGGTCGGTGGAGGAAAAATTCAAGATGCACACATGCAGATCTGGAAATGGCCAGTTCCACCTACGGTAAGAATTTTCGGATACCTTCTACTCAAAAGGAGAATTCTCACCCAACGTATGCTGCAAAGAAGGAAAATTGCACATGACATTGGCTGCCAAATGTGTAATGCCTGCCCTTCGGAATCTGCCCTGCATCTGATCTTTCTGTGTCCGATTGCGGTCCAAGTTTGGTTTGGCATTTCAACGCATATGGGGTACCAACTTATGGTACCGGCGGGATCGATCAGCGAGATATGGAGTGACTCTCAATCGCGAGCCAGGACACGAGGTAAGAAAAATTACAAGATCTGGAAAGTGATGTTTCTCTGTACATGCTGGTACATATGGAAGCGAAGAAATGAAAAGATTTTCTCGGCGAGAATAACCCCGTCGCAAGTGTTGATCAACAGAATTATAGAAAATGGGGGGATGTGGCTACGCTATTGCAATAGGGACACTCGTCAGCCTATGGGCACAAACATGTTACCGGAACCAGATTAGAGAAGAAGCTGCTGAGGCTACGGAGGCAAGCAGGCTGTTGTTTTTATTTTAACCTTCTTTTATTTGAGTTATTGTAAGAGTCATAGTACTAATCGGTTGGTAGTTCTAGATAAGATGTAGTAATGAGGCTGATGGACCTCGGCTCAGAGATGTAATGACTCTTTTAATTTTTGCATTTAATACATTCCATTGGCAGCTACTGCCAATTTTTCAAAAAAAAAAAAAAAAAAATATTGGATGGTATGTAGAAGACATTTTCAACAACCTGACAATTTAAAATAACAATTTGCACATCAGAGTGTTGCTAGAACAGATTTTAAGTATCAGTGCTAGAATAGATGAAGAAACAACACCTACATAACAAATTAACGCAACTAATCAATTCACTTAAATATTGGAAGCAATTGAAAAATAGCGCTTCTTTTTGTTATCTAGTTTACAAATTATGTCATTTGAGCTCTATTTAAAAATATACTATATATAATGAATTTCAACAATATAAGAGAAACCGTCACCTATAATTAATTTTTCTCTGACATCTTATATGAAAGTTTGTTTTTTTCACCTTTTCTTATATGAAAGTGACTCGTAATGTAAAGACATAACTCAACCGTCACCGCTTGAATGCTATCAACTCATAGCTAACACATAGCTCTTTGTGTGGGAGACAAGCTTAAAAATTCAATTTTAATTGGTATTTATATATATAAAAAAGGTAACCCTGCATTCTTCCTTCACTCAAAAAAAGAAGAAGATGTTGTCACGCAAATCTTGTCACTTTCATCATGCGATTCGCATAAACCTAACAAAAAATCATGCAAGGAAGGTGTATCAATTGTTATTAACTATACACATCTATTGGGCTCATTAATCAAATCAAAGTGGCTCATGTTAACTCTGTTGCATCATGCAACGACACAACAATATATACAAAGGAATTTCATATATACATGAAGAAACTTCTAAATTACAAATTTCTCCCTCTCAAAGTAATAATATTTTATTTACACTTTTATTAATTTCATCTATTATTAAAATAAATAAATAAATAAATAAATAACATGTGTCCTGAAGTAATTCAAATTTTGAGTTTGCATCCAGACTGTACAACTAGAATCGATCCAATCCGATTGAAGTGGAATGCACACGACATCTTTTATATTCATGCCAAAACAGATTGGACGGTCTGGATCCAAACTCAAAATTACTTTAGGGGATCTTAATTTGATGGATAATCATGGCTCCCAACATCTGAATTATTTAAAATAAATTTAGATTATAATTTGCCAACTCATTGTTCAGGCCCAAAGTTCTATTGAGACTCAAAAGTCTATTTAGTGTTAGGCCCAAAGAAAACCCAGTTTTATATTTTGACCCATGTCAACCTTCGAACCTCACGTCTCCCAGGATCTAGTGCTTTCCAGAAAGACAGAGAACCGGATACCAACCATCCTTCCACCGACACGTGTCACTCCAAAATTGGTCAAGACTCGTGAACCTTCTCGATCCCTCCTCCAGCTCTATATTAATTCAGTTACTCGTCTGTGCTCTGTCGTAGAAGAAATTCAAAGAACGCTTAAGCAGTACTTTCGACCAATCACCACACTCAGTCCTTGTAATCTACCTCATACAACTAATTAGTTTCCTTGCACAAAAATGGCGGTGGCATCTCCATGCGCTCTTGCACGTCGCCTCACCTCACGTATCATGGCACGGCCAATGGTGATGACTCCTAAAAGCTTTGAGAATCAAGTTCGTGTTAGGCCTATGTCTGCTGCTTCAGCGATGCCGCAGAGGCATGAGGACTCGGCAGTGAGTGTTCATGTCGATCAAAATGCGGTTGGAAATAATGGAAATAAGCAGGCAATGCAGAGGCAGCCTCGCCGTGCTTCTCTTGACATCTCTCCTTTTGGTATGCAATTTTTCTCCCTTCAATTGCTTATACTTACTTAATTCTATGAAAGGTGTCATAAAGAGTAAGGAATATTGTAACCGTTGCCAACATTGTGTTACTAACAATTGGTGTTTGAAAATTGATGCAGGCTCGATGGATCCGTACTCACCGATGAAGACAATGCGGCAAATGCTAGATTCAATGGACAGGCTATTTGAGGACACCATGGCATATCCTGGCACTGTGACTAGACGGTCTCCAAGCAATGGAGGCCGTGCTGAAGTGCGGGCACCATGGGACATCATGGAAGATGAAAAGGAGGTGAAAATGCGGTTTGACATGCCAGGTTTGTCCAAGGAGGAGGTGAAGGTATCAGTCGAAGATGACATGTTGGTCATAAAGGGAGAGCATAAGGAGGAGGAAGGCAGCAGACAGAAGGGTGAGTGGTGGAAGAGAGGTGCAAGAACATACGACATGCATTTGCTTTTGCCCGAGGAATGTGACAAAAGCAAGGTTGCAGCCGAGTTCAAGAACGGGGTTTTGCTCGTGACAGTTCCTAAGGGACAAGTCGAGCGCAAGGTTTTTGATGTCGAGATAAAGTGAGGTTTTCGTAGCTTAGACAATGTTTATGTGCTGATGTGTCTGTTTCTGAGGTTTTAGTTCAAAGTGATTTTGGTTTACTATGTATTCTGTAGTTCAAATTGATTTTGGTTAGCCATAGAATTGAGAACTCATGCTTTAGATGTTCTGCCCTCCATCAATTCTCCGGGTCCGGATCCTCTAATTTAAACTCAATCTTTGGGTTTTGGATCGAGACCGTCCGAATTCGTCGCTCGGTCTCGGGATTCAAATTCGTCGTCGGAATGTGTGCACTCACTGCTGGGATGGATTTTCGCATATTCGAATCGGACGGTCTCGATCTAAAACCCAAAAATTGAGTTAATCCGAATTCCAATTCTCCTGCCCATATTGTATTGGTTTATAGTTGATTTATCAAAAAAATTAGTTTATTTGATCCATGAAATGCATCGGCGGGTCTACCGTAACTTATTTTGGCAATATTTTATATTGGGGATGAATAAAAATTGAAGAAATATACAGAGGATATACTACTTTCCTGACTTACGAGCCTAATTTTTACTGAAATTGACTGAATTGACTTAATAGCGGTAGGGGTGTCAATGGTACCCTTGTAACCTTTTACGTACCCTACGTATTCAATAAGATGGGTATGGATAAAAAAAAAATTTGTATGAAAATGCTCCCACTTTATCCGTATCGTATCCATTGACACCCCTAAATAGCGGTCGGGTCTGTCCAGTCCATGGAGGTCGGGTCCTGAGCTGAGGTGGTGATTACTCGAGTGGCAATGCAATGAGGCGTTTTGAGTGCGCTTGAAGGAATGAGAGGGGAAAAGGCGCAGGAGAATGTAGGAGAGGATTTGAGTGGGAACCTGTGTCCGGATCTATTGCTTTGAACTTCGATCGTGTTCTCAGGCTCGATTGCATTGTGTAAAAAGAAGAACACGACTTGAAAGGGAGGAGGGATTTTAGAAAGATAATCAATTGATTTAATTTTCAAAGGTGATTTGTGGATGGCAAGTGAAGTGAGAGCTGGTCTTTGTTTTCATTCCTCATAAATTTCAAAATTACTTCAATAGTCAATATTAGTTTTTTTAAATTTTGTTATAGGTACTAATAAAATTCTTGTATTAACTAGGTCTGCGTACCAACAAGGTTTCTAATTTTTAAAATATGCAGGTTACTTTTGAATTTTGAATTTTTCAAAATGCTATAAATTAAAAATTTTCGAGCATTGGTTGTAGGAGATTGGAATTATGCAAAATCGGAATTTTTTTAATAGAATTAATTTTAATTATTTTAACGGAACAAGCACTATTGATATAAAAGCAGCTCCACTAAAGAGGAATTAAATTTGGTTCTAAGAGATGTGCGATTGGTCATTTTGGTTTATTTCTCTTCTAGCTGTTTTTTTATAAAATCCAATAATACTTATTATGTTTAAATAATTAAAATTGGTCTATTAAAAAAATCCAAAATATACGCACAACTTGGTAATAAGTAACTAAAAAAAAAACTTGATAATAAGTTAATTTAATTAATACTAAGGCCTAGTGTCTGCCTGAGGCCTTTTTCTACTGGGCTTTGGGTAGAGTAAGGTTCAGAAAAAACTCCAATAACTTTTGAATAATTATTTCGGTATCTTCACTTCCGTGTTCCAAAATCTCCGCATCCTATTTAGAAAAATTATGTATCATGGTCCTTACTATAGCTAATTATTCTAAAAAAAATTATATGGTCCCCACTAATTATATAACCACCAATAATTATTATTTTAAAATTCCGACAACACTCTTCTTCTTGGTTGATTGGTTTCCACTTTTCCAGTCCCCGCACTCGTTCCCTCATCAATCTTCATAAATATAAATACTTAGAAGATAAGATATTAACACTTGAAAAATAAGATATTAATACTTTGATGATCATTCATTTTCCAGTCCCCCAGTCGTAGTCGTCCCCGCGTCAACCTTCCTCTATTGAAGTAGTGGGGACCCCGTATCACCGCATCAACCTCCTCTAATCATCCTCGCATCAACTTTCCTCTTACAAAAATAGTGGACCACATAGGTATAAATATTTCAGTGCATAGATAAATACTTACAGTACTTCATATTAATATTTTTAGACGTCATCCGGTGTAATATGTAAAAAAATACTTGCAAGTATAGGTATAAATACTTACATGACGAGTATAAATATTTGTGTGACGACGAGCCTGAAAGTACATCATCATGGATCTCATTTGAAAGAGAAAATTGCGTATTAGACGTTCGTGATTTTAGATCCGTAAAATTTCTCACAGATCGTCAGAAATATGAACGAGATTGAACGGTGAAAAAAAAATTCAACTCTAAAAATGTGTATGGTGCAAGTACGTTTGAGAGATTTGGGTGGAAGACAATTATTTACGTAAAAATTGTTCACCTCATAAGTATAAATACTTCCATTCATAGGTATAAATACTTTCTTGCATATGTATTAATATTTTTGAAAAAAATCAATTTCCTTAAGTAGTTTTTGATAGTTATGATGCGGGTACAATACATATACCGTAGCACGGATACTGTTATCAACTCCCATAACTTTTAAGAATGTTTCAAGCAATATTTTGTTAATTCCCATCTGGTGCTAGTAAATGTTCAATTCGTTGGTTCTATTCATTTGTACTGCATATTTAAGATATTGAGGAGAAAGCTAAAATTTAGAGGCTGATAAACCATGGGGATTGCTCTATATTTAAATGCTGTCAACTTTTTGACAAAAATCAGTTTACTACGCAGGGATGACCAGTAATATGAAATGTGCTATTATAAATATAAGATTTCTAATATATATTATAGTGTTGAACTTTGAGAGGCAAAACGCTAATTATATTGATTTCTGATACTATTTGAAGGCCATTTGAAGGGTCGGGTTTTTGTCCAAACGGCTTTGGACAAAGTATCATCCAAAAGTCTGACCTAAACTGTCCGATCTTCATCAAAATTCGTATAAACATTTAGATTCAAGGAGCCATTTAAATTTATTAAGTTTTATATATGTTTGCATAAATCTCAATGCAAATCAGACGTTTAAGTTTGACTTTGGACGAGGCTTTGTTCAAAGCCCTTTGGACAAAACTCAATCCAAATTTAGAAAGCCTATTCATAGGCTACAAAATTTAAAGAGCCGGCAGAATATTTCTCAATTACATAATATGCTATATAGCCTATATCGGCTAATTAATATTAATTGATCTGTTATCAATGTAATTGAGTTCTAATTGATTCTTATCTTCAATATAGTTGACCAATACACAAATATTTCTCTCAGAAAATCTTAAACAGTGGTGAGAAGCCATAACCTTAATTATGTATCAATCTCATTATATAAAAACCTATAAGCAAATTACTATATATGTATAGCGATCAAAATGATATTTTCTAGTGGGTGATTGTAGCTATGCAACGGTAATTAATTAAGATGCCAACTGTCTTATGCTTAGCGGGTAAACCAATGGTGCCGATCCGTCGAATGCGGTGCTCACAACCATCCTGGCGGTTGCCTCGGTCGGGTGGTAGAAGTCCCAGAAGATGTATTTACTTCTGTTGGAACAATAGGTGGCAATCGGGAGGCACGCAACCTTTGCATTCAGGTCCCCCAATCCACAGCATGCCGACTTCACTTCAGTGAAACCTAGTTACCAGTTACCAGTTACCAGTTACCACATCATTGTTTTTCTTTATTGAAATTAAAATATGCTTAGTTTCTAAACAGAATGAACTTAGTTATGTTTATCACATTCCCTAAAAAGTATCAGAGATTGTCATGTAATTCATGCTCTTTAAAGGTATGGCCCTAATGCATACTTGTACCAGTACCTGAAATACCATCTAAAATATCACCTTCCGTTCTCAACTAGAAAAAAGTAATTAACCATTCACCTTTCAAGATTATTACATATTTTTACCAGTATATTACAAGATTTAATTTTGGTAGAATGAATATTATATTGAAAGTTAGGTGCTAAAATACTAATTTCCCTGATAAATAAAAGCTAAGTGCTAAAATTGGTTTGTACCATAGGCAGCAGGTTGTTGGATGTATTGCAGCAAAACAGTAGACGTGTCGAGGAAGGAGTAGCTCATATCGGTGAATTGTGTGCTCATCTCATTTAGTAGAGAAGAAACTGCCTGGTTATAGAGGACAGAAGCGTAATTTCCTCCTGCGTTGCATTCCTTTGTCTTGTTTTGCTCACGCAAAGCAGGACAGCAGCCAATTGGCCCTGTGCCGAGGAACACGAATTTCCGTGCACCTAGGTTGTATATCCTCTGAAACATTTTTCGCAGAAGTTGTAATTTTTGATGTCTTCTCTTTTAAAAATGCAAGTTCAAACATTAATTTAATGTTTTCATATATATTTTTTCCTTTAGGAGGACCAAATGTGTATATTTTATATCCAGGATTTTTTTAGTTAAGATTAGTACTACTAATGTATCATCGATGTAACATGCATTTTTCCGAACAGTAGAGACACGGTACCAAACAGCTGGTACCGGTTTCAAAATTCTTCTTCTAGTTAATAGATGGATCAGACAGTCACCTTTAGTTGGCCCTGTAGTGTAGGAATAATCGAATCGACAAACTGTTGAGGTGTTGCTTTGTTAGCAGAATTTGATCTTGCATAATCTAAAAGCTCATTGCTTCCTATAACAATTGCAAAAACTGATTTGGAGAGGTGATCTTGTGCTTGTACTGTGCCAAGTTGTTGTACTATGGTTCTGGATACTGTCGAGTAGTAGTCGATTTGCTGATCAAAGTTTATACATCCACCCTGAATAAACAGAATTGTTGAACAGTAATGATCAAAATAAGCATATTTATTCATGAGGGTTCAAATGTCTCTATTTGTTGTATCTTCATTGTGCTCTATTTTTAAAACTTTAATAATTTGAAATTTAAAACTTAAATGTCAAAATAAAACTGTTAGATATAAACAATATCATTTTCCCTATGCATATATAATTAAAGATTATGACATTTAATGTTTGTTTTCATTGTTATATATTCAGAGCTTGCAAAATACACTGGTGTGGATAATTTATGGATGTTAATGTTTCAACTTATTATTCATATATATAAAAGAAAATTCAAAAGTGTTACTTTTTCTTGTAAAATGATTCGTTCTTACCGAATTTGTGGAGTTCAAAATGCCGGCACCACCGGAAGCAAAACTGACACCAGCTGTGAGATACACAGAGGTGTTGTTTGATTTGGAGGAAAGAGACAGGTACGGCGGCGAGGTTTGCAAACCCAGATTCTGAGCTGCAAACAATTAATTATTCATAAATTTAGGGTGTCAATTATAATTTCAGGAAAGACATTACCAGTTTCCAAATTAAAACAGTTCTGATTTTGTGTACAATCACATAAAGTCTACATCATGGGCTTGACCCATATTTTTTCTCAAAAAAAAACATAAAGTCTACATCAGTATTTATTACTAGTAAATAAATTCCTATATAATCAAATGGTTTATGTGTAATACAAAGTTCCAACAATTTAGTTTTAATTCGCCAGATTGTATCTGTGACTAGAGAAAAAAGTTGTCACAAAATATTATTCAATGAGTGATATTTAACAGGATACCTCCGTTTTGGAGTGATATGTGCCGGTTGCTAGCTTGTAGTAATTGTGCATTGAAGTATCAATTAGTCAGTATAGTTGGGTCAGTGAGTAAAGGTGTACATTCATTTATTCATAAAAATGGTATTGGCATTTAAAAATTTAAAACTTTGGAAAAGTTGTTTGCAAATGGTATAACACATCTTTTAACTTTAATAATCAACTCACAGTAATTAAAATAAAAATAATTAATAATCAACTCAGAAGTTCCATGCATTAATAAGTTTTGAGTTTATTTAAGTATGAAAAATATATTTTTCATTTCAAAAAGAAAATTGCAGAGGACATGTCAACACACCACTAAAATATGATGAGGGTCTCTATCTGCACATGTTGTGGAATACTAATTTTGTGACCACAAATTAATAAAGCAATGCATGCAAATATTGGGTGTGAAGCTTCCATGGAACTAGTTAGTTCTTAAGAGGAATCCAGAAAAGAGGTGTGGTATTAAATAATTTCTAAAGTGGATTCCCATAAAAATGCATAACAGAAGTGTAAACATGAGATGTCATCTAAAAGGTAGATGCCAATATGATAACTAAAGGGAACCAATGCAGAGGTGTAAAACTGTAAATAGATCAAAGCTTTATCTATCAAAAGAAAGAATAAAAAAATATTACATGTCAATACAAAATCAACAAAAAATTAATTAGGACTGAAAAGATAAGGGGCACCTTCTTGTATTGTAATTAATGATAAATGTTTATATTAATTAATGATTATAACATTGCATTAGTACCTGTCAAATCATATCCTTAATTGTCACCCTTTTAATTAAGTTTGTCATTACATGTATGATGCATACAGTGAAGGTACAGACACAAAGATATTTTCAAAATTATATTGGTTTTTCTCTTAACACAGACAAAAGGCTCAAAATCTATAAACTGTATTGCACACAAATATCTAACTAACATCCAAAGTTTGGTACTTTGTTGTGATCAACATCACAAGAAAATTTCTTAATCCATGTTAAATTTAATTTTCACTACTAATACAGTAATACTACCTACACAAAAAGAGAATATACATTGTGTGTTGGGTTCTTAATCACAATGGATGCTAACATTTTTTTTAGGGGTAAAGTAGGAAGTAGGAACAAAACATTTATCTCAATATATACCTGCAAACATTACTTCCATATCTCATATACATACATAATGAAATTTTTTGGTGCAATTTACTTTCCTCTTAGTAATTTGGTGCAAGCCAGAATTTGAAGAGGAAAATTCATAGCATGCATGCATATAATTAAAAATGCATGAAAATAAATTAAATAGAGTCAATACTTATACTTACATAAGAAATCTGCAAAGTTTTTGCCATTACTGAAGCGACCAGTGGCTTTGCGGCCCGGGTAGTCGACTCCGTTGTGTGGGAAGTTGGCTTTCAGCAAAGAGAATGGCAGGTGGTTGTTGTTACCAACATCTGCTAGTGAGTCTCCAAATACATACACTGCTGGCGCAATTCCTTGTACATTTTTACATAGCAACAGAATGAAGGTTATATATATAATGGTGCAGTAGGTCACGTTAGAGGCCATGGTTCTAAACTTCTAATATTAGAAATATGGAGAGAGAGATGCTTTGGAGTTTGAAATGGTGTGGTCACTGTGGTGTCTCCCTCTCTTTTTATATATAAATTCAATGAAGTGGAGAATCATGGTCAAAATATTGATGGGACAGATCAATAGTAAACCAGCTTCTACTAAACCCGATTCTTAAGAATGAAGTCCAGCACTTTTTCGTTAGTCAAATAAAAGAGTATGAGTAGGGCTGCTAATGAGCCGAGCCGGCTCACGAGTCAATGAGTTGAACAGCTGAATAAATTGTGTTGAGTCAGGTTCTAAACTAAATAAAGCCCGAACTCGACTCGGCTCATATTTTATTACTCAAACCAGGCCGAGCCCGAGTCGAGCCGAGCCGGCTCATGAACCTCCTTCCCAGTTGGTGTTGTTTAGGCAATTCCAGGTTGCATGTAACTCCTTCCCAGTTGCCACAGTTTTTGTGGTTTTGGGTAGCTGTTTTTAGTATTTGCAAATGTCTTTTTGGCAATGTGTGTAGTAAGGTGTAGGATGTGATGATATACTACTAATGGCAAAACATTTTGTACTTGAAGGGGTTGCTATCAGTGGTTTTAAGTGGTAAAATGATATGTTAAATTTTTAAATTTAGTGAATTTTTGAGTGTTATATGATTTGAATGGGGTTATGATTTGAATGTTATATGATTTTTGAGTGTTAAATGGTACCAGTGGTTTAACTTGAAGGGGTTGGTACGAAAATTTTACTTGAAGGGGTTGGTACCAGTGGTTTTAAGTGTTATATGATTTGAATGTTCATTTAGATTTTATATGAATTTTAGGCCGTGTGCAAGCATGTGAATTTTAGTAGTTTTTATTACGAAGTCCGTGGGCAAGCACAATAAAATAATTTTCGTTTTTAATTTTCGTGTTATATGAATTAATTTATTTTGTATAACATATTTCTATTTATAAGAATTAATTTATTTTGTTTTATATGAATTAATTTATTTTGTTTTATCTGTACTTGATTTTCAATTTTAATTTTGATTTTAAATACTTGTAATTAAGTAAATGTTTGTTTTTTTAATGCTTGGCATGAGTTAAGCTCGCGAGTCATGAGCCGAGTTAGAGCCGAGCTGAAGGCTCAAACTCATTAAATTGAGCCGAGTTTTTTCCTTCAAGAGCGAGCCGAGTCCGAGCCGAGCCTGTTTAGTTATATGACGAGCTGAGCCGAGTTTTGAGCCGAGCCTGATTCATTAGCAGCCCTAAGTATGAGTGAGTATATGGTACTATTTATAGCACGGATTAGTCCATACTACGGAGCTATATTTTCATTTGGAAAAATTATAATGGTCAATCCGAACCGTTCAACGTGATCTCCACATGAATATGTACTTGAAGACTAAATTTTATAACTTTTTGAATTTTTTTACTACATTTTAAGATAGGTAGAAAATCACTTGATCTAAAAATTCTAGACCATCCAAAAATAGTGATTTCTACCTATCTTAAAAATTCTTAAAAATAAAAAATTTAGCCCACAAGTATATTCTCATATGAAAATCATGTTGAATGGTTCGGATCGACCGTTAGTTTTTTGAAAATGAAAATATTGATCTGTAGTACGGACCAATCCGTGCTATGCATAGTACCATAGACTCACTCAAAGAGTAGGGTATTATACAGAAATAAAAATAAAAAATATATCACATGAGGAATGAGTTTTACTAAATAAAATTATCATGATCAATTTGATCATTGTGTGGTCAAAAGATCGTCGGCAATTAATCGATCTAAAAATATTTCTTATAAAAGAATTTGGTAGTCATATTTACTAATTACAGTCTCAATTATATATATAATGCACAATATATTTATAATTCATGAAAGGAAAAGACGAAAAAGACAAAAGAAAGTCTAATCCTACAAAATATCTCAAAATAGAGAAAGGTTGAGGCACCAACTTCATTATTATATATCATCATTGTTAACATTGAACCGAAATATGGTCCATCATAAATTGAAATAAATTGAATTAACGTCTATATATAAAATATGTATGTTATTTGATTCAATCGGAATTGGTTCAAGTCGCTATATAGAGAGAGAGAATGACTAATATACAAACGTTTTTTTCTGGACTCAGGAACAAATGATTTGGTTCTCTGATTTTCAAAGTCCAAACGGTCGATCCAATTAAACCGTTAGATATTCAATCTATATTAAAATGTGCTTGGAGACCAAATTTTATATTTTTGAATTTTTTTTACTATTTATTAAGATGGTTTGAAAGCTGCTGCTTTTATTAAATTTCTGCAGTATTGAAAAACAGCGGTTTTCAAACCAGCTTAATAAATAGTAAAAAAATTCCAAAAAATATAAAATTTGGTCTCCAAGCACATTTTAATATAGATTGAAGAGTAGAACTAGGGTGCTCCTAAGCTCACCAAGCCCTTCGTGAGCGCGACTCTAAAACCTATCGAATTGACTTCAAACGACATTTTCAAACCGTTAGATGTTCAATCTATATTAAAATGTGCTTGGAGACCAAATTTTACATTTTTTGGAATTTTTTTACTATTTATTAAGATGGTTTGAAAATCGCTGTTTTCCAATGGTGCAGAATTTTAATAAAAACAGCGATTTTCAAACCATCTTAATAAATAGTAAAAAAATTCCAAAAAATGTAAAATTTGGTCTCCAAGCACATTTTAATATAGATTGAACATCTAATGGTTTGGAAATGTCGTTTGAAGTCATTTTGATAGGTTGTAGAGTCACGCTCACGGAAGGGCTTGGTGAGCTTAGGAGCACCCTAGTTCTACTCTAGATTGAATATCTAATTGTTTGGATCGACTGTTTGGACTTTGAAAATCGGAGAACCGAATCGTTTGTTCCTGAGTCAGGAACAAACGTTTGTATATTAGCCATTCTCTCTCTCTCTCTCTCTCTCTATATATATATATATATATAGAGGAGGGTTCCAATGCACCCTCTTTTCTATGCTCCCAATACACCCAATATTTATTTTCTCTATTTTCAAAGTCCGAACAGATGATCCGAACCGATCAACATGACCGTCATAATAAAATATGCTTGGAGACTAAATTTTATATTTTTTAGAATTTTTTTACTATTTTTTAAGATAGATACAAAATCACTTTATGGGATGGTCCAGAATCTCCTTAAAACAATGATTTTGTACATATCTTAAAAAATAGTTAAAAAATTCTAAAAATATAAAATTTGGTCTCCAAGGATAATTTATTATGAAGATTATGTTGAGCGGTTCAGATCAACTGTTCGGACTTTGAAAATAGAGATAAAGGAGATAAAAAGTTGGGTGCATTGGGAGCATAGAAAAGAGGGTGCATTGGAACCCTCCTCATATATATATATATATATATATATATATATATATATATATATATTGCTATTAAATTTTCCAGTTTTTGACATCTTTGTTATTATTTTTCAGTTTTTTATCATATTCAGTAGTCTACAAACTGATCAATAATAATAATATTGTTAGGATGATATATATATATAGCTAGCAATGATGATAAATGTATCTGTAGATTGATTCCCCTATATAATTACTCAATTAATTATTAATTTATAATGTCATTTTCGGAATTTCCTGACCTATTTAGATTTAATTACATCAATACTGTATTATTTTCATAGTCTAGATAGGTACTAAGCAAAAACGAACCTACCAGAAGAGGTATCTCTATAGCTAAGTGGGACTGGTGGTTATGGCACAATTAATCCAAGATAAAATTGAAGTGGGTTATGGCTTTTGTGATGGTAATATCCACAAAAAATGTCATATTTTGGTTTTAAAACTTGACCACTAAATCAAAAATTGATTATAAGTAATGATATAATACTTTATATGATATATTTTATGATTACATTTTTTCAATTTTCTGAAAACTTCTTCTTTTTGTTTGTCAAACAAAAAAAATTAAATTATGAATCACTTTGAGTGAATTTTTTTTTTTTTTTTTGCTTGATTCATGCCCGTAGTCCAGAAAACTTTTTACATTAGATCAGTTACATGGTTTCACAGGATAAAAAAACATAGCGAGAAACAACCTTCAATTCTAACAAAACATGTTAGAGTGAAGCTATGGTACTAGACATAGCGCATATATATTAGTCTATATTATGAATCAATATCTTTATTTTCAAAGTTCAAACAATCGTTCTAAACAGTCAACACGGTATTGTACTTGTTAACTAAATTCAACTTTTTTTTTTTTTACTATTTTTTGGATAGGTAGAAAATCATTTGATCTGAAAATTTTAGACTATTCAAAATTAGTGATTTTCTACATACCATCTAAAAAAATAGTAAAAAACAAAAAAAGATAGAATTTAGTTAACAAGTACAATATTTTCATATGAAAATCATGTTGAACAATTTAGATTAACTATTTGAACTCTGAAAACAAAAATATTATTTCATAATACGGATGAATTTGTGCTATGCACAGTAAAAAAACCTTCCTCAATTACTAGGGGTGTCAATGGGTACGGTACGAGTCGGGTGGAGGCATTTTCATAACCATACCTATTAAAATTGACTTTATCCATACCCTACCCATACCCATTAAAAATTGACCTTATCCTACTCTATCCTTACTCGTCAATATTGTCAGGTAACGAAACGGTAGCGGATGAATAACGGATAATACTAATATAATAATTAGTTTTATTATATTTTACAAATTAAATATAAAAATTCATTCATTTTCACACATATGTAATTACATTTCTAATAAAAAATAAAATAAATGTGCAATTAATTCCAACTGAATTATTTTTTATAAAGAAAGAAAATTTTAAAACACGAATACATATTTAGATGAGTTGCAAATTGAATTGAATATATATTTAGATTTTATAATTACCCTATAGGATAACGGGTACGAAATAGTCAGTACCCATACCCTTACTCATTTGATTAACGAAAAAAATTCTTATATATACCCATACCCAACAAGCTAACGAAAAAAAAATCTTACTCATATCTACCTTATCGAATACAATACGGATCGAGTAAATAGCTAAAATAGTTATACGGGTTAAGTAAATGGCTAAAAAGATACCATTGACATCCCTGTCAATTACCTTTTATAATTTTAACATACTGTTGTCAAATCTCTAGGTCAGTACTGACTTGGCCATATAATGTGATAATTGTGCCTCCACCTGTTGGAATAAGAAAATAACGGGGTATGCATGGTGGGTCCATGAAACAGCAGAATGCAGTGATGCATGATATGTGTCCATGTGTTCTCACATTTGTTTCACACACAAAAATCAAGGTGATATTGTTGAGTTGGACCAGTTGCACTAGAGCTCAATTAAGCGTTGAGAAAGAGAAAAGGATGGGGGAAATGGAATCTAATATCACTTTCTCATAAATTAAGAAAATGACACATCTTTTGCAATCTAGTTAATGTACAGCTGGCGACTGTTAGTTGCTACAAACATGTCAATTCTTTTCACACTAATAACTAATGCATAAAGATAATTGATAGTGGCAGAAGTCAGAATTATTTATTTCTAGAAATATATTAAATATATTGTCGAGCATGAGATGTACATAAAAAAAGGGTCCAAATGCATCATAATTTTGTTCTTTAATATGCTCTATATTATTTATCGCTGTTTTCAAAGTTTGAACAGTCGATCCAAACCACTCAACGTAATCTTCATAATAAAATATGTTTGGAGATCAAATTTTATATTTTTTAGAATTTTTTTTACTATTTTCTAAATAACTATAAAATCACTGTTTTAAGAAGATTTTGAACCATCCAATATTGTACCTAGATATATATGGTCTGTCCAAATGTGACGAGGCTAAATTTATAAAAACAGTGATCTGAAACAGTGATTTGAAATACTGTTTTAGACTAAATTCAAATTCACATTTGCTTTGTTGATTTGTCGGGTTTTCTTTGTTGATTTGACGGCAATTCCCATCACGCTTTACCAGTTATGGGCTGATTTATAAAAAGTTAAAATAGATATTTTATAAATTTAAATTGAGTTTTAATAAAAATCAATAAATTAGATAAATTTGTGAATATTTGAAATAAAAGATGGAGGTTTAACCTACTAGTTTTTTTCAAACTCCTGTTTATATTACAGAGGATTTTCTTACTTTATATATTTTGAACTCATGACTTCTTACATGGGAGTTATTTGTCTTTGCCACTAGATTAAATACTGATTTTCTGTGAATTTTTTAAGTTTAGAATATGGTAAATATGCTATTATGAATTTTAGAGGGGAGAATATTTAATTTTGAGAGATATACAAAATATTCTCCCTTAAGTAAAATATTCAAAATGGTGTAAACTTTTATATATATTTTTTTAGGATAAGCCCATAGGCAAAATGGTAGAATATATGACATAACATAATTAAATATAATAATTTCTATATTACAAAACAGAGTCCGGCTACTCTACTGAAATAAGCATATCTATGCTACCAATTCGTAGTCCGTCCGATTAACTTTCAGATTCATGTCTGATGTAATTAATTTTTTTTTTTTTTGGAATGTTAGCAGAAGCTACCAAGTGAAATTCAAAATTTTCGGAATAGAAAAAATTTAACGGGTCCCTGCTTTGTATTTTTCCGCATCCATCATGCCTCCGCTCTGTCAGCTAGAGTGGAAAAAACGTGCCGTGACTAACATGCTGTAACTTTGATCTCGTGCCGTGCTGTGTGGTGACCAAGTTAATTTTTCACATGCCGTGCCGTGCCGTGATCAAAATGTCAAGAGGTGATCACGGCACGCAAATGGTCACGCCACGTGAGTCACGCCGTGTTTAAACGTACCGTGACCTTACGTGACTATTTAATCATAATTTAGATTAGTTTATTCAAAATTCACCATTAAATCAATATCTAATGATCCTAATTACACGTGACTACGTGTCGTGCCGTGCTGATCACTCAAAAGAGAGCAATGTTTCTTTTAATATTTATAAACTCGTAAATGCTATCGGTTCGGACTGCAAGCGCACAATCCTATCGAGTAGTATATTCGAGGTCGATCCACAGGGAATATTGGTTCAATGCTTTGAGCGATCGAATCACAATCTTTCGAAAGGCTAGACGAAATCTGTAAATTGAGAGATGTTGTTGTGATCAATGTAAATTAGGAAGCAATTAAAAGTAATTAAAATAAAGATAGAGATGAGAATTCCTAGGGTTTCGGCACACCATTGCCACTCAATCCGCCTTGACAATATATTCCTGTTGCGTCTGATTTTCTGTTGTTGTTTTAATGAAAGACACCACATAGGTCATTGCGATTTATGTTACGCAAGAATGACAGATCTTTCACCGAGATTCTACATAGGACACTGCGATTTACCTTACGCAAATGTCTGATCTCTCAAATACCCCAAATTACTACATAGATCACTGCGAATTTCTTTACGCATGTGATGAAATTTGGTACGCGTTTTGTTGGTCTGGTTTATGGTTTCCCCGCTAAGGTTTTCTTCACATAAACCTAATAGATCTCAACGAGGCTAATTCATACAAATAATTTCTTTTACCATTAAAGTACTGTCACTACCCTAACGGACTCAAACTAGATCATTGAAGTTAGATGAAGAGATAGTAAATCACAAAAGTATTTTGTTCCAACAACAAGAAATCATAATCAACAGAAATATATATATCAAAGCATCAAGAGTAACAAGGTTTACTGCCTAGCCCTAAGAAAAGGAACTTAGCCGCGGAACGGCATTGTTACAAGCACTCCTCTCTTCTCACTTTAATCAAATATAACCCTAATTACAAAGATGATTATTCCTTCTGCCCATGAGCCTTATATAGGAGTGGAGGGACGTGTAGAGGTTGAGTAGGGGCTAAGAAACTGATCTAGAAACAGCTGTCGGCAGTTATTCCCAAGAGATGCCTTCGGATACGGGCCGTATCAGGTGATACGGTCCGTATTGGGTCCTTGACGGTTAGGGTTTAATGCTTCCAGCGCTATCTCCTGGTCTGTGCTAGGCCTGGTCCGTATTAGGCAATACGGACCGTAACAGAGACTTAGTCGATGAGCGTCGCTAATCCGATTGACCTGATTCTAGCTCGTTTTGGTGTAAAATAGTTCCAAAACCTGTTTTCTGCAATAAAATATAAAGAAGGGTGACACTAGCCTTTTTCTCTAATAAAGTAAACATAAGTGTGAGAAAATATGCAAAATCTAAGCCAAAACTCTACGTAAATCATCATTATTTTGACTCTGATCACGTGCCGTGTCAAAGTTTCAAAAGATAGGCACGGCACGCGAATAGTCACGGCACGGGACACGTGAGTCATGACACGTAACTGACACGCGTGCCGTACTGTTCCGTGACAGAGTCGGCTCCGCCGTGCCATTTTTCCCACTCTACTGTCGGCAATGGAAGAATTGGGTTCAGTCGAAGGAGTTTACCAGCAGTTTGAATTGAAAAGAATAAGGCGCGAAGGAGAATTAAAGGAGAATTGGGCTCAAACAGATAAATGGGCTAGATAAGCAGTGGGACCAGCGAGTTCAGGGTTTAAGGGCCAAGTAGAGGAGACACTGATCGATGGGGCCCAAAGCGACAGTGGCTTGCTTCTCCCTCTGAGGAAATTGGTTACTCTGATAGGGACCACAAGCGTTGTTCAACCTACCTCTCCATTTCTGATGAACAGGATGATCAAGAATAAGAATGAAGATAGGGCATTTGAGAGGCAAGAAACGGAGAAGGCTTGTGAAGATTACAGAGGCCGTTAGGACGGGATCCGACTCCGCTGCTCGCCAAATAGGCGAGCAGGACCCTGCTATTCAAAATCAGACTGTTGAATTTTTTTCATGCACGGATCTCAACACAGATGAACGGTTCGATTAAAAATAGCAGGGTCCTGCTCGCCTATTTGGCGAGCAGCGGAGTTGGTTCCGTTAGGACGAATCTCGGAACTTTGCTAAGAAGTCCCTGATTTTATCTTAATTTTATTATGTTTAGTTGAAGGGTGTAATTGAATAATTAATAACCTATTAAATAGGGAGCTGAGGCTCTTGCTTGGTTTTAATCGTTGTAATCAAACTTGAACTTTATTCTATCTTACTATGCAAATTTAACGCTTTACAGCATTCAATTTCATTTCGTTATCTTCCATAATACCAATTTTATCCATGTTTTTCAATTAAGTTCATGACACGCTCTGACTACGCCTCTCTCCACCACCGCCACCTTCAATCGCACCTCTCTCTCTATATTGATCTGTCTCCCTCTCCCTCTCTCTCTCTCAGCAATTTGTTTAAATTTGAAAACCCTAAATGGGGTTTTAGGCAGGTTGATGAAATGCGAAAACTTTCATTGCTCTCTTTATTGAGATAATGTGGTTCTTAGCATGGTAAACAAGCATATATAATTATGACAAGTTATTTTATGGCAAACCAGGAATCAGTGTGGCATTTGGTCTTATATTATAGTTAATTAAGACAAGTTCTTTTTGCACCAATTAGTTTGTTCACTGAGTCATTTAATTAATTGAGTGGCACTCATCATTTCTTTATCAAACCCGCCGGACCCGGACCGTTTAAACCCGTAAACCCGTGGACCGGCTGGGTCTGAACCGGACTGGACCGGACTGGCCCGTTTGCAAAACACTTGACGCATCTATGTGAAGAGAGAAGACAAAGGTTTTTGTATAGTATCTTCGTGTTGGATATGCATTATTTTTTATTTTTTATCAATGTATGTGTAGCAAAATAAAGCAATTACTTCAGAAAAATTATATGATTGATCAATCGGTGGGTCATTCATTTGCATCTACACCTGAAGGAAAGAAAATAATATGTCGAAGTGGTTTCATATCCTCAAAGGTGCGTACCGTCCATACCAGCATACATACTTGATAGCTAGTTGGATGGACTCAATTGAGCCATTGTGAAGTTCTTTGTTGTCCATCCTGAAAGGTTTCTGCATTTACTCCGTCAAAGGAATAATAGCCATAAATATAATCATAATCCAGGTCTATAATAATTGTTTGAGTGAGGCTACGGTGCTATGCATAGCACCAATTGGGTCCGTACTACGGCTCAAAATTTGACTTTTCAAAATCCTAACGGTCGATCCGAACCGTTCAACATGATTATAAAATGAATATGTACTTGCAAACCAAATTTTACATTTTTTCGAATTTTTTTACTATTTTTTCGAAAATCACTTGATCTGAACATTCTGGACCATCCAAAAACAGTCTATCTAAAAAAATAGTAAAAAAATTCGAAAAAATGTAAAATTTGGTTTGCAAGTACATATTCATTTTATAATCATGTTGAACGGTTCGGATCGACTGTTAGAATTTTGAAAAGTCAAATTTTGAGCCGTAGCACGGACCCAATCCGTGCTATGCATAGCACCGTAGCCTCACTCTAATTGTTTTATCAAGATATATATATAGAGAGAGAGAGGAGGGATCCAATTACAACATTTGTAACTTACAGCATCTTATAACAATTCGATTTTGTGATTTTGAAAGTCCAAACAGTCGATCCAAACCATTCAACATGATATCTATATTAAATTGTGCTTGGAGGTAAAATTTTACATTTGTTTGAAATTTTTTACTATTTATTAAGTATTTTACAAAACTATTGTTTTTCAGTGGTCTATAATTGTCTAAAAACAACTATTTTGTAAAATACTTAATAAATAGCAAAAAAATTAAAAAAAAATGTAAACTTTTATCTACAAGCACATTTTAATATAGATATCATGTTGAACGGTTTGGATCGACTGTTTGAATTTTTAAAATTGCAAAACCGAATTGTTGTAAGATGTTGTAACTTACAAATGTTGTATGTATTTAGTTGTATGTGACAATGGTAACAGAGAGGTGGTACCAGCAAATATTGTAAGACCGGTGAAAAAAAAAAGAAGCAAATATTGTTGAGTCCGACTACTATACCACTAGTGTCATTTCAAACTAAATAACACCACATCTTAAACCATTAGATCTACTTTAATATTTGTACAAGACACTAGTGTCATTCCAGTGCTATCTTGTACACGAATATTAAAGTAGATCTAATGGTTTAAGATGTGGTGTTATTTAATTTGGAATGACACTAGTGGTATAGTAGCCGGACTCAATATTGTTAGTGGTTTATGAAATCGGTGAGCTAGATTCCACTCATCTCACCAAAAAAAAAAAAAAAAAATACTATTGGACAATAAATTGCACCTGAAATGATCATTGAATAACGGTACCTTGCAAGGACCGGTCTACACAACTATTCATGCAATTGGTAGCAGTTGTTTTTAGTAGCGGACAAAAATAAAACGGTGAGCTAAGGAATTTAAAGTGGATTATTATTATTAGTAAAAAAAAGTACAAAAAATAGATTTTTCCTAAGTTTTAATTATTATTAAAAAACTATTTGGAGATCAAAAGAGTGATCACCAACTTTTATAATGGTAAATAGCAAAAAGATGGGAGGGGGTATTACAAAGACTGATGGATCTCATCTAGATGCTGGCATGCAATTGCAAGTGTCCTTATAATTTATAGATGCTAATAATATTAACGCTGGGTTTACATATGAACATATGACAAAAATTTATCATTATATCTAATATTTCATTTTTATCCAAAAGTAGTGAGAAAAAAAAATAAGAATTATATGTCGCAAGACTAGATTAACAGATTAAATAAGTTTCTATCCAAAAAAGACGTGAGCGGATAAATAGATAAAAAAAACTAACCCATTCTACAACACATGGAATAGTGAAATAATAGAGGAAAAGTAGAAATTGAAATAGGCTTCTATTTTGTATTATTCTTGTCGCGTTCGGTTGATGGTGGAAGAGTATTGGAAAATGAGTAATTTCATCTCTTGAAAAAAAAAACAATTCCTCTATTTCACCATCTCTATAGAATAGAAAATTGGCTCATACAGATACAGAGGAGAGATCAAAGTGTAAAATGCAGAAATTTGACTGCAAAAGTTCAAACTCAATTTCAATTTTTCCAATTCCACAATTCCACTCATTCTTTTCTTATTCGGCAGGAATAGAACCTATATTCCACCATCTGTCTTTTGTTTTAGTTCCAATAAGTTCAACAATGATTTGGTGAGCAGTATTGAACATCCTTTTTCTAACATTTTAAAAAAATTGAGCAAAAGTTCAGAATTTATATTGCAGCACGACTTTAATTGTTTTCAGAATTAATCTGCGAACAAGTTTTTCAAATTTTCTCTTCCTTCTATACTTTTTCATAAATGACTCTATTACAGTCGCTAAACTTTATACTATTGTACCTGAATAGTGATTATCACGTCATCGCTTTCAACGTCCGAAAAGTTATAGCGTAGCTATTGCGCACCTATAGCTAGCTATTTAGAACCATTATAAAAGAAAAGCGGCTAATATATAGCGTTATAGGTTTTAAGGTCTGGAAAAACTATTACACAACTATAACTAGCTATTTAGAATCCTGCTTTATATTATTGTAGATGAGAGAGAAAAAAAATAAGACATTTCATTTTCTGTGGTTCGTCTGATCAATTTTGGACAATTTGCAAAATTGAATAAACTTATAATGGATTTAAACAAGATAGAATTTCACAAAAGACCACGGGAGGAAGAATGTATAGTCAAAAGGGTGCTAAGCACCCCTATTAATTAAAATTTGTTCATTTTAATCTTCAAAAAATATACTATTAGTTTCTCTTGTAAAATGAAGTTACACAACACTTATTTATCAAACGCCCCCTATCTCAATTTTCTAGTTCTGCCCCTGCAAAAGACCTTATTACAATTTACAATTATTTCTGAAAGGTCAGAAGACCTTATTTCATTTTTGGGCTGACAATTTTAGAACTGTAATATGATATCACACTTGGTTTGCATTTAAATTCATATAATTAACTCGACATTCAATATATATGTATTACCATAAATTAAATAAAGTCAAAACTTGCAGTTGTTATAAAACAATATATATTCTTAATTTGTCAGATAGAAGCACTGTTTGCAAATTATTCCAAAAGGCTATGAAAAACAATAAGCTATATATATATATATACCATTTTGCTTTATTAAAAAAAATAAAATAGAAATAACTATAAACCCAACCAATCTTTCCAATCCATCTGTAGAATCCTATCCAAATCTTCTGATGACTGTAAGTAGGTGCCTATCTGTTGCACTGGCACTGGCACTTTCTGAGCCAGGTTCTGATCAACTATGTGTTGTAGGCTCCACCGGTCATTAGAAATTTCAAATGGTTCTGGTACAGGAGGGGGTACACCAATTTGATTTATTCTGCAAGTTTGTTGCGGTTGTGTTGAAAAAGGAGCTTCAATTTCTGTACGATATCCTTGTTGTAATTGCTCTCCTCTCTGCAGTACATTACGTTACACAACAATTTAAGCATTTTGAAGAAAACAAGAACTAACTAATATAATTACAACACACAACAATTTAAGTCAGTATATATATATACCTGCAAGTTGTGTTGTGATATATAAGAACACGTCCGGATGTTAAACCGGGAGAGTATTGTTTTCTGAATAAGAAAAGGGGAAAAATGTTTTATTAGCAGAGAGGTAGACAGAGGAAACAAATATGATAAGTAATATACTTGCTGTCAAGCATGTTGATTAGAAGAAATCAAATATGATAAGTAATTAATACAGTAATAAATCCGGCCCCAGAATATCCTACCCTTCTAATTTCCAAAAGAGGAAAAAAAAATGAAGCAAATTAAGAAAGAAAGATGTCTAAATTTTTTTGAAATGTATAAATGACCTTTTTCTGTGAAATTTTATGAAGAGCCTCTCCAAGGAACCTCTTCCGCTCCTCCAACTCGTGGATTGATTTTGATGTTCCCATGTCTGGGATCAATTTTCTGCAAATGCACGCGATTAAGTTTATAAAATATTATTACTCCCCGTAAATATTGTAGGTAGGTTATATGTTTATATTATATTAATTGAGATTCAGGGTGTGTCAAGTTTTAGAAATAAAACGGGTACTTAGCAGAACTGTACCATTTTGAACTATTGATTTTTCAGGAAAATATAAGTGTGTGTCAACGTATTGTGCTAAATTTCGTAACTCTCTAATATAATTATGCTTTTTCACATTTTTTTTTTTTGCTTCACTGGCCATACTTCATATATATATATAGAGATTGTATACTTTACTCAAAAACGTTACCAAAATCACAGTATCAACTGAACAAACAATATCATATAGCTTGAATTCACAGCTATTTATGCATACCTTTGTAGCTCCTGGAGCAATATAAGCTTCTTAGTCTCTTCATTAATTTCCTGAATTTATTAAGTCACAAACATTACTAAATAAGCAGATGGAATTTATATCAATAAATTCATATGCATTGCTTTTGAAAGCTCAGGCCAATATGGTTTAGTTAATCAAAAGTCGACCTCATGAATTATATATACACATGCTGTCTCAGAAAATAAAAGTATCCAGATTAAGAAATCAATCAGAAAATGATAAACACACCGTACCTCTTTTTTTGCCTCCAGGCTGAGCAGTACACATCAAAAATTGCAGCAGAAAGAATGACAATGAAAATGTTAGATTATAGAAGCCGATACGAAAGAAGAGTACTGTTTACATATCTAATTCATGTTGCATGCACTGCCTTATTATTAGTTTCGTGCAAACATGATATTGTGATAATTTGAGGTTATGTTCTGGAGTAAATAATATCAAAAATTTAAGAATGCTTACTTTACCCTTGTTGGTCTGCCGCATCGAATTGTCCCGCAAACATATTAATCTTTTCAATGGTATCCTACGAATAGATTCATGTAATGTTAGGTACTGCCCAGATAGTACATACAAAAAACTAAATTCCTTCTTTGATATTTTGTACAATATTTCGATGCAAGGACTTATTTGCATGCCATATATTTTTTTTTTTTTGAATAAAAAGTAACCAATTATAAGTAAAGAAAGAGAACAGATGAGAAGAATTGTACCTGTGAGATTACTGGCTTAACACTGTTGTACATCAGCCAGAATACAGACGAAGAAAAGGAATACAAAAAATGAAAATTCATTAGGAAAAAGAAATTGATCATATTTATTTAATAGTCTTGTAGGGATTAATATGCGTACCTGTTGTCCACTTCCCCTGCATTTTTCTCTGGAATAGTAGCTTCATGCTGTATGTATTCTTGTAATATTCTCTCTAGTCTACTCAGAAAGATATTAAAGAGAACAAAAATTAGGGGTCTTAAAATAAATTCAGAATTTGGTGATGCAAATCGGATGAAATTTGTGACCATCCAAGAAACAGCATGCATATATCTCCTTGACAACCGTTCAAAGATTGAATTTCAAAGAAAGTATCCATAATATATTTACATATATTCTAGTAAAGTTGATGATTAATTAGTTTTGATTGAATTAGACTAAAGATTTTCCTAGCTAAAAGATATACCAAAAATGGAACCATGAAAAACATTCGAGGTGCCAGATAGAGGTGAGCAACAAACTAATATCGTGTAAAATTGGTAAAAAAATTGAAAATATTTCAAACAATAAAGAAAGTTGTTTCCTTTGGAAGAAAAAGGAAAGACAATAAAAGAAATGAAAAAAGGGATAATTACTTCTTGTTAGAGAAATGTCATAGTCTACTGTTCGGAGCGTACATAATCAAAGCAACATCCACGTCGCATAGAATGGATAGCTCGAAGGCCTTTTTGAGGAGACCCTGACTTCTTTTGCCATAGGTTATCTGCCTCTCAAACTGTGTGTCCTTCCTCTCAATCTTCCTCGGTGCCATCAATTCTTTTGCTTTTTTTTTTAATTAATTTTCTGTAGAAAGAAAATATTGAATGTAAAGAGAGAAAAGATATTAGAGAGGATAGGATATGATGGAAGCTGGACGAGAGAAGAGAAGTGATTATATAGAGATGTATTGGTTTACATAAAAGGAAACAAAAGGTGAAAGGTACAATGTGAAGTAGGAGAACTAATTATATATATAGATGTATTGCTAATTATAAGATGGAGAGTAAACATTAGTAGAAGTGACACTTATAATAAGATGGAGAGCATTTAACAAACATTTTTAGATATTTTTCTGTTGAATTTAATGCAGACAATTTTTATTTTTAGAAATTTTTCCTGTTGCATTTAATGCCGAAATTTTTCCATTTTTGAACAATTTTCCTGTTCCATAATCCAACATTTTAGTTTTCTATTTTTTTTAACTACTGACCACTTTAGCCATTTTTTTTAATCTCACTCGGTTGATCAAAAGATAAAAGCGACATTTCATTCAATTGCTTGATCAATATAATTGTTTGCTTTCTCCAATCTTAAATTATTCATGGAAATGTCAATTAAACAAAAAGGCCCGAAATACTTAATTCTTTTTCTAAAAAAATAATTAAATAGTTTATTATTTATATAACTGTAATTTACCTCCATTAATTTTTTCTTATAAATATTATCTCTTACAGATCTAATCTTTTATCTTTAGATTCCATTAACCAAAATTATGATTAACTTAGGGTTATTTAATTAAACCCAGTTTTCTTGAGAGGCAATAATTTGTTACCGATATGAGGACACTTAATTACCCCTTTGATTCATTTAGTTTGGTTCTTGTGCCACGTGATTAGTTAAAAATATTTTGTAATATTTTGAGTTAATTGATAAAAAAAATTATTACAAAACCTAGATTTGTATATATCCCAGCGCCAATTTTCTCTTTCGGCTACCGTTTCTATTTATTATTATTTATTTTTTTTAGTATAACAAGCGCCTCTCCCGCATGTCATTTAAATTTAGAAAGTGCCATGCATCCTTTCTTAAATATTTTCTCTATAAATATTGTAAGCGCCTCTTGATTCAGTCAATGGATCAAAATTGAAATTTTATATTTTTTGCTCGGTTGTTGAAACGTGTGTAGTTAGATTTTAGTTAATTTTTTGTCCCTTTTTCTAAATATCATACATTTTAAATTGTCACAGGTTAGTTAGAAAATTAATTCATTTACGGTTATCCCTTTTATTTAGATTTCGATTAATTTAAATTATCACAAAAACATATATAAGAAAAAAGGTTTGGTTTCCTTAATTGTGTGATCTCCAGTTTACAATATTTATATTTTAGTATGGAAGTCTCACTTTTTTTATATTTTAGTTTATTTTTGTCATTAATTTATAGATGAACAGAAGATGGCTTGTTTTACAAGTTTGTTGCACCCTCAGATTGTTGTACCCTCAGATTTATGTTCATGGCGTCAATGAAAGGATCAAAATCTATTACAATTCGTTGGATACAAATTCAAAGGTTCAGAATGAGACAGCACTGAATAAACAGAGCAAAACCCATCAGAGATTTTATATATATATAAATAAAATAGATGCGGAGAGGCGCGCGCCAGAAGTTTGTTATACTAAAATCGGAAACAATAATAAACAGAAGAGGTAGCCAAAAAATTGGCGCTGGGATATATACAAATCTAGGTTTTGTAACAAAAATTCTTATCAATTAACTCAAAATGTTACAAATATTTTTATCCAATCATGTAGCACAAGAACCAAACTAAATGAATCAAAGTGGTAATTAAGTGTCCTCATATCAGCAACAAATTATTGCCTCTCAAGAAAACTGTGTTTAATTAAATAAGCCTAAATCAATCATAATTTTAGTTAATGGAATCTAAAGATAAAAGACTAGATCTTCATATTTCTCTCTAAAAAAATGGAAATTTGTGTAAAAATGGAAATTTTCTGCATTAAATACAACAACAAAATTATCTAAAATAAAAATTATCTCATCTTATTATGGCAAAAGAAGTAATGGTCTCCTCAAAAAGGCCTTCGAGCTATCCGTTCTATGCGATGTGGATGTCGCTTTGATTATGTACGATCTAAATGGTAGAGTACGACATTTCTCTAACAAGTGACATTTCTCTGATATCTTATATGAAAGTGACATTCAAGTTTGTAAAGAAACAGACTTGAATGTCACCACTTGAATGCTATCAACTAGTAGTTCATCTTATATCATAAGTATATTCAAAAGAAACGTACGAAGAATGCAATAATCTATTTTACAGAATGTCAAAAATTAAAAATTCCAAGAATTACGTTAGCTAACACATAGCTCTTTGTGTGGGAGACAAACATAAAATTCAATTATAATTGGTATTTATAAAAAGGGTTAACCCTAAACTCTTCCTTCACTGAAAAAAAATGTTTTCACGCAAGTCTTATCACTTTCATCATGCGATTTAATGCATAAACCTAACAGCAAATCATGCAAGGTGCATTGACGGTGATTAACATTTTCGCACCGATTCATTTAATTGATTATTTTTAATCAAATCAATACATTTGACAGTCACCAAAGATTTTCTTTTTGTAATGCCAAGAGCAATACTACGTACGTCGGAAGCGAGTCACGCGCGCTGTGGTTGGTACGTTGTAACATGTTTAGTTAGAATTCGATCAGAACCGTTAATCAAGTAATGGAATGAAAATTCAGAATCTAAAGTTTGGTCCAATGAGCATAAATGCATAATACACTTTATGAGTGCAAAAATGGCAAGTTGGAGCTAGCTCCGGCACAGAACGGCATGACACCCCTGTCAATTACGCGACGGATACAGTCGATATACCCTCGCGGATACTCCCGTCGCTAGTAGAAAAAACACCTTTCTGTCGGTATACCCTCGGAGATAATCACTTTTTATCCTTGCGGATACTGTCTCATTCTTGTAGTGCGTGTCGCGTGTTGTGGTAAATTCTCGACCAAAAAGATACATCACGGCATAGAAACCGCCTTGGTCACGACATGATACATGAAGACTAAACACGGCGTGGTACGACACTGAAAACAACACGATGCGACACAAAGACATGCAAGATACGGCTTGACAGGGTTTTTTTTCAACATTAATAACTCGACACTCAATATGTATTACCATAAATTAAATAAAGTCAAAACTTGCAGTTGTTATAAAATAATATATATTCTTAATTTGTCAGATAGAAGCACTGTTTGTAAATTATTCCAAAAGGCTATGAAAAACAATAAGCTATATATATATTCACTATTTTGCTTTATTTAAAAAAAATTAAATAGAAATAACTATAAACTCAACCAATCATTCCAATCCATCTGTAGAATCCTATCCAAATCTTCTGATGACTGTAAGTAGGTGCCTCTCTGCTGCACTGGCACCGGTACTTTCTGAGGCAGGTTCTGATCAACTATGTGTTGTAGGCTCCACTTGTCATTAGAAATTTCAAAAGGTTCTGGTACAGGAGGGGGTACACCAATTTGATTTATTCTGCAAGTTTGTTGCAGTTGTGTTGCAAAAGGAGCTTCAATTTCTGTACGATATCCTTGTTGTAATTGCTCTCCTCTCTGCAGTACATTACGTTACACAACAATTTAAGCATTTTGAAGAAAACAAGAACTAATTAATATAATTACAACACACAACTGAGTTGATCTTAAGTCAGTATATATATATATCTATACCTGCAAGTTGTGTTGTGATATATAAGAACACGTCCCGATGTTAAACCGGGAGAGTATTGTTTTCTGAATAAGAAAAGGGGAAAAATGTTTTGTTAGCAGAGAAGTAGACACAGGAAACAAATATGATAAGTAATATATACTTGCTGTCAAGCATGTTGATTAGAAGAAATCAAATATGATAAGTAATTAATACAGTAATAAATCCGGCCCCAGAATATCCTAGGCCTTCTAATTTCCAAAAGAGGAAAAAAATGAAGCAAATTAAGAAAAAAAGATGTCTAAATTTTTTTGAAATGTATAAATGACCTTTTTCTGTGAAATTTTATGAAGAGCCTCTCCAAGGAACCTCTTCCGCTCCTCCAACTCGTGGATTGATTTTGATGTTCCCATGTCTGGGATCAATTTTCTGCAAATGCACGCGATTAAGTTTATAAAATATTATTACTCCCCGTAAATATTGTAGGTAGGTTATATGTTTATATTATATTAATTGAGATTCAGGGTGTGTCAAGTTTTAGAAATAAAACGGGTACGTACGTAGCTGAGCTGTACCATTTTGAACTATTGATTTTTCAGGAAAATACAAGTGTGTGTCAACTACTGTGCTAAATTTGGTAACTCTCTAATATAATTATGCTTTTTCACATTTTTCTTTTTTGGTTTCACTGGCCATACTTCATATATATAGATTGTATACTTTACTCAAAAACGTTACCAAAAATCACAGTATCCACTGAACAAAGAATCATATAGCTTGAATTCACTGCTATTTATGCATACCTTTGTAGCTCCTGGAGCAATATAAGCTTCTTAGTCTCTTCATTAATTTCCTGAATTTATTAAGTCACAAACATTACTAAATAAGCAGGTGGAATTTATATCAATATGTTCATGATATATGCATTGTTTTTGAAAGCTTAAGCCAACATGGTTTAGTTAATCAAAAGTCGACCTCATCCAGATTAAGAAATCAATCAGAAAATGATAAACACCGTACCTCATTATTTGCCTCCAGGCTGAGCAGTACACTTCAAAAATTGTAGCAGAAAGAATGACAATGAAAATGTTAGATTATAGAAGCCGATACGAAAGAAGAGTACTGTTTACATATCTAATTCATGTTGCATGCACTGCCTAATTATTAGTTTAGTGCAAACATGATATTGTGATAATTTGAGATTATGTTCTGGAGTAAATAATATCAAAAATTTAAGAATGCTTTCTTTACCCTTGTTGGTCTGCCGCGTCGACTTGTCCCGCAAACATATTAATCTTTTCAATGGTATCCTACGAATAGATTCATGTAATGTTAGGTACTGCCCAGTTAGTACATACAAAAAACTAGATTCCTTCTTTGATATTTTGTATAATATTTCGATGCAAGGACTTATTTGCATGCCATATTTTTTTTTTGAATAAAAAGTAACCAATTATAAGTAAAGAAAGAGAACATATGAGAAGAATTGTACCTGCGAGATTACTGGCTTAACACTGTTGTACATCAGCCAGAATACAGATGAAGAAAAGCAATACAAAAAATGAAAAATTCAGTAGGAGAAAGAAATTGATCATATTTATTTAATAGTCTTGTAGGGATTAATATGCGTACCTGTTGTCCACTTCCCCTGCATTTTTCTCTGGAATAGTAGCTTGATGTTGTATGTATTCTTGCAATATTCTCTCTTGTCTACTCAGAAAGAAATTAAAAAGAACAAAATTAGGGGTTTTAAAATAAATTCAGAATTTGGTGATGCAAATCGGATGAAATTTGTGACCAACCAAGAAAAAGCATGCATATATCTCCTTGACAAGCGTTTTATATTGCATTTCAAAGAAAGTATCCATATTTTACATATATTCTAGTAAAGTTGATGATTAGTTAGTTGATTGAATTAGACTAAAAATTTTCCTAGCTAAAAGATATACCAAAAATGGAACCATGAAAAACATTCTAGGTGCCAGATAGAGGTGAAGCAACAAACTAATATCGTGTAAAATTGGTAAAAAAATTGAAAATATTTCAAACAATAAAGAAAGTTGTTTCCTTTGGAAGAAAAAGGAAAGACAATAAAAGAAATGAAAAAAGGGATAATTACTTCTTGTTAGAGAAATGTCGTAGTCTACCGTTCGGAGCGTACATAATCAAAGCGACATCGACGTCGCATAGAACGGATAGCTCGAAGGCCTTTTTGAGGAGACCCTGACTTCTTTTGCCATAGGTTATCTGCCTCTCAAACTGTGTGTCCTTCCTCTCAATCTTCCTCGGTGCCATCAATTCTTTTGCTTTTTTTTTTTAATTAATTTGCTAAAGAAATGTCTGAGAAAATGTTGAATGCAAAGAGAGAAACGATATTAGAGAAGGTAGGATATGATGGAAGCTGGACGAGAGAAGAGAAGTGATTATATATATAGAGATGTATAGGTTTACATAAAAGGAAACAAAAGGTGAGAGGTACAATGTGAAGTTGGAGAACTGATTATATATAGATGTATTGCTAATTATAAGATGTAGAGCAAAAATTAGTAGAAGTGACACTTATAATAAGGTGGAGAGCATTTAACAAACATTTTTAGACATTTTTTCTGTTGAATTAATTGCAGACAATTTTTATTTTTCGAAATTTTTCCTGTTGCATTTAATACAGAAAAATTTTCATTTTTGGACAATTTTCCTGTTCCATAATCCAGCATTTTATTTTTCTATTTTTTTAACTACTGACCACTTTAACCATTTTCCTTTTTTAAAACTCTCACTCGGTTGATCAAAAGATAAAAGCACCATTTAATTTCATTCAATTGCTTGATCAATATAATTGTTTGCTTTATCCAACCTCTTAAATTATTCATAGAAATGGCAATTAAACAAAAGGCCGGAAATACTTAATACTCTTTCTAAAAAAATTTATTCTTTTTATTACTAGAATTTGCCTCCATTAAATTTTTTGTTTTTTAAATATTATCTCGCTTGGTGGGCCCTTACAGATTCCTTATGTAGTTTCGGTAGATATTTTTGAGAGAGAAATATGAATATCGAGTCTTTTATCTTTAGATTCCATTAACTAAAATAATAATTATTTTAGGCTTATCTTTAGATTTCCTTAAGGACATTTAATTACCCCTTTACCCCTTTGATTCATTAATTAGTTTGTTCTTGTGCACGTGATTGGGTAAAAAGATTTTGTTATATGTTGAGTTAATTGATAAGAATTTTTATTACAAAATAAAGTTTTTGGGTAAAATTTCAATTGTATCAAATGTCTTTTTAATTTCGCAAGAATTTTCATTTTGCGGATTTAAAATCGTCTCTTATTTTAGGTTAGTTTTGAACTCTCATCTTTTTTTTTATCGCTTTATTTAATAATAGAATTATGAGCTTCATATTGTCTTATTAACATATTCTAAAACTCAACAAGTTTGAATGGTGATATCTTGTTTCTCTTCTTATATCTAATTTATATATGGAAGTCTGAGTACTATTTTTTATATTTCAGTTTATTTTTATCATTAATTTATATATGAATAGAAGATGGCTTGTTTGATAAGTTTGTTTGCTGACTGACTAATTCTTCCAACTCCCACTGACAAATATGCCTTCTAAAATTTTCTTTAATTTTCTGATTTTTTCTGTCTAGGATCTTCTGTGGCCTGAACGTCTCGCAGGTAAGAATGAGAGGGCTCACGATTAACCGAATTTAAATATGTTTATAACAATCTTGTTTCTCTTTTAGGTATTGATGATGCAGCGAGTGTGGGACAATTGTATATGATATTTTTAAGTCGTCATTGAAATTATTAATATATGTACGCCGAAATTTCACGTCGAGAAAATAGTAAGAAATAAACAATATTAAAATAAAAATTGAAAATAGTGAAAACAACAAATTAGTAAACAAACTAAAAAATATTAACTTTATTTTTTTACAAAATTTAAAAATATAAATAATATTGAGTACGTGGCTACTAACATTTTGTGGTTCAGATCTAAGACCACTTAACCACATTTGATTTCAAAAATAAAATTTCAAACCACATTGTGTATACACACACACACACACACACACACACACACACTCACAAACAATTGGACACATAATTAAAAACACATATATATACCTACTTATACATATCTGGTGTCGACGTGGTGTTTCCTCGCCATTTTATTGGCCAATAATTATGTACCGGGCTCATCTAACAATAGCGAAATGTATTTTTAGACCCCCGCTTCTTAAATTATAAGAAATGCACCGGGCTCACGATAAAAATAGAAAAATAGATTAAATTATGAGATATATAGAATTTCACACCTGATTTGCATTTGAATTTATATAATTAACTCAACATTCAATCTGTCTTAACATGAATGAAATTAAGTCAAGACTTGCAGTTGTAATAAAGCAACATATTCATAGTTTGTAGATTATTCCAAGAGGCTATGCAAAGTAACATGTTGCTTTCCTCGCAAATACACAAATAAAACAAAAAAATAAAATAAAAATAACTTTCAACCCCCAATCAATAGCCACGTATCATAATCTATCTCAATCAGTCTGTAGCCACCTACCAAAATCTTTGAAATAGTCTGGCATAGCACTGGCACTGACATTTCCTGAGACATATTCCCATTAACTGTCATTTAGATTCCACGGGTCCTTCGAAATTTCAAATGGTTCTGGCATTTCTTGTGGTTGTGCTACAAAAGGAGTTTCAATTTCTTTTAAGTATTTATGAAAAAACTTTCACCTATATTTAATTTTTCTCTGATATCTTATATGAAAGTGACATTCAAGTTTGTAAAGAAACAGACTTGAATGTCACGACTTGAATGCTATCAACTAGTAGTTCATCTTATATCATAAGTATATTCAAAAGAAACGTACGAAGAATGCAATAATCTATTTTACAGAATGTCAAAAATTAGAAATTCCAAGAATTACGTTAGCTAACACATAGCTCTTTGTGTGGGAGACAAACATAAAATTCAATTATAATTGGTATTTATAAAAAGGGTTAACCCTAAACACTTCCTTACTGAAAAAAAAATGTTTTCACGCAAGTCTTATTCATTTAATTGATTATTTTTAATCAACTCAATACATTTGACAGTCACCAAAGATTTGCTTTTTGTAATGCCAAGAGCAATACTACGTACGTCGGAGGCGAGTCACGCACGCTGTGGTAGGTACGTTGTAACATGTTTAATTAGAATTCGATCAGAACCGTTAATCAAGCAATGGAATGAAAATTCAGAATCTAAAGCCGTAGACTACCCATCGAAATGAGTTTGGTCCAGTGAGCATAATACACTCTAAGAGTGCAAAAATGACAAGTTGGAGCTAGCTCCGGCACAGAACGGCATGACACTCCTGTCAATTACATGATGGATACTGTCGGATACTCCCGTCGCTAATAGAAAAAACACCTTTATGTCGGTATATCCTCGCAGATAATTACTTTTTACCCTCGCGGATACTGTCTCATTCTTGTTGTGCGTGTCGCGTTTTGTGATGAATTCTTGACAAAAAAGACACATCACGGCATAGAAACTGCCTTGGTCACGACATGATACAAGACGAAACATGGCGTGATATGACACTGAAAACAACACGATACGACACAGAGACACGCAAGATATGTCTTGACACGGTTTTTTTTTTCAACATTAATTTTAGAAGACCTTATTTCATTTCTGGGCTGACAATTTTAGAACTGTAATATGATATCACACCTGGTTTGCATTTAAATTCATATAATTAACTCGGCATTCAATATGTATTACCATAAATTAAATAAAGTCAAAACTTGCAGTTGTTATAAAACAATATATATTCTTAATTTGACAGATAGAAGCACTGTTTGTAAATTATTCCAAAAGACTAAGAAAAACAATAAGCTATATATATACCATTTTGCTTTATTAAAAAAAAAAAATGGAAATAACTATAAACCCAACCAATCATTCCAATCCATCTGTAGAATTCTATCCAAATCTTCTGATGACTGCAAGTAGATGCCTATCTGCTGCACTGGTACCAGCACTTTCTGAGGCAGGTTCTGATCAACTATGTGTTGTAGGCTCCACCTGTCATTAGAAATTTCAAATGGTTCTGGTACAAGAGGGGGTACACCAATTTGATTTATTCCGCAAGTTTGTTGCGGTTGTGTTGCAAAAGGAGCTTCAATTTCTGTACGATATCCTTGTTGTAATTGCTCTCCTCTCTGCAATACATTACGTTACACAACAATTTAAGCATTTTGAAGAAAACAAGAACTAATTAATATAATTACAACACACAACTGAGTTGATCTTAAGTCACAATATATATATACCTGCAAGTTGTGTTGTGATATATAAGAACACGTCCCGATGTTAAACCGGGAGAGTATTGTTTTCTGAATAAGAAAAGGGAAAAAATGCTTTGTTAGCAGAGATGTAGACACAGGAAACAAATATGATAAGTAATTAATACAGTAATAAATCCGGCCCCAGAATATCCTACCCTTCTAATTTCGAAAAGAGGAAAAAAAATGAAGCAAATTAAGAGAAAAAGATGTCTAAATTTTTTTGAAATGTCTAAATGACCTTTTTCTGTGAAATTTTATGAAGAGCCTCTACAAGGAACCTCTTGCGCTCCTCCAACTCGTGGATCGATTTTGATGTTCCCATGTCTGGGATCAATTTTCTGCAAATGCACGCGATTAAGTTTATATTATATTAAGTGAGATTCAGGGTGTGTCAAGTTTTAGAAATAAAACGGGTACGTAGCTGAGCTGTACCATTTTGAACTATTGATTTTTCAGGAAAATATAAGTGTGTGTCAACATATTGTGCTAAATTTGGTAACTCTCTAATATAATTATGCTTTTTCACATTTTTTTTTTGTTTCACTGGCCATACTTCATATATATATATATATATATATATATATATATTGTATATATAATCAGAAACGTTACCAAAAATCACAGTATCAACTGAACAAACAATCATATAGCTTGGATTCACTGCTATTTATGCTTACCTTTGTAGCTCCTGGAGCAATATAAGCTTCTTAGTCTCTTCATTAATTTCCTGAATTTATTAAGTCACAAACATTACTATAAGCAGGTGGAATTTATATCAATAAGTTCATATGCATTGTTTTTGAAAGCTTAAGCCAATATGGTTTAGTTAATCAAAAGTCGACCTCATGAATTATATATACACATGCAGTCTCAGCAAACAAATTAAAGTATCCAGATTAAGAAATCAATCAGAAAATGATAAACACCGTACCTCTTTATTTGCCTCCAGGCTGAGCAGTACACATCAAAAATTGCAGCAGAAAGAATGACAATGAAAATGTTAGATATAGAAGCCGATACGAAAGAAGAGTACTGTTTACATATCTAATTGCATGCACTGCCTAATTATTAGTTTCTTGTAAACATGATATTGTGATGATTTGAGATTATGTTATGGAGTAAATAATATCAAAAATTTAAGAATGCTTTCTTTACCCTTGTTGGTCTGCCACGTCGACTTGTCCCGCAAACATATTAATCTTTTCAATGGTATCCTACGAATAGATTCATGTAATGTTAGGTACTGCCCAGATAGTACATACAAAAAACTAGCTTCCTTCTTTGATATTTTCGATGCAAGGACTCTTTGCATGCCATCCTTTTTTTTTTGAATAAAAAGTAACCAATTATAAGTAAAGAAAGAGAACATATGAGAAGAATTGTACCTGAGAGATTACTGGCTTAACACTGTTGTACATCAGCCAGAATACAGATGAAGAAAAGCAATACAAAAAATGAAAATTCATTAGGACAAAGAAATTGATCATATTTTATTTAATAGTCTTGTAGGGATTAATATGCGTACCTGTTGTCCACTTCCCCTGCATTTTTCTCTGGAATAGTAGCTTGATGTTGTACGTATTCTTGTAATATTCTCTCTAGTCTACTCAGAAAGAAATTAAAAAGAACAAAAGTTAGGGGTCGTAAAATAAATTCAGAATTTGGTGATGCAAATCGGATGAAATTTGTGACCATCCAAGAAAAAGCATGCATATATCTCCTTGACAAGCGTTTTTATATTGCATTTCAAAGGAAGTATCCATATTTTACATATATTCTAGTAAAGTTGATGATTAGTTAGTTGATTGAATTAGACTAAAGATTTTCTTAGCTAAAAGATATACCAAAAATGGAACCATGAAAAACATTCTAGGTGCCAGATAGAGGTGAAGCAACAAACTAATATCGTGTAAAATTGGTAAAAAAATTGAGAATATTTCAAACAATAAAGAAAGTTGTTTCCTTTGGAAGAAAAAGGAAAGACAATAAAAGAAATGAAAAAAGGGATAATTACTTCTTGTTAGAGAAATGTCGTAGTCTACCGTTCGGAGCGTACATAATCAAAGCGACATCGACGTCGCATAGAACGGATAGCTCGAAGGCCTTTTTGAGGAGACCCTGACTTCTTTTGCCATAGGTTATCTGCCTCTCAAACTGTGTGTCCTTCCTCTCAATCTTCCTCGGTGCCATCAATTCTTTTGCTTTTTTTTTAATTAATTTGCTAAAGAAATGTCTGAGAAAATGTTTAATGCAAAGAGAGAAACGATATTAGAGAAGGTAGGATATGATGGAAGCTGGACGAGAGAAGAGAAGTGATTATATATATAGAGATGTATAGGTTTACATAAAAGGAAACAAAAGGTGAGAGGTACAATGTGAAGTTGGAGAACTGATTATATATAGATGTATTGCTAATTATAAGATGTAGAGCAAAAATTAGTAGAAGTGACACTTATAATAAGGTGGAGAGCATTTAACAAACATTTTTAGACATTTTTCTGTTGAATTAATTGCAGACAATTTTTATTTTTAGAAATTTTTCCTGTTGCATTTAATACAGAAAAATTTCCATTTTTGGACAATTTTCCTGTTCCATAATCCAGCATTTTATTTTTCTATTTTTTTAACTACTGACCACTTTAACCATTTTCCTTTTTTAAAACTCTCACTCGGTTGATCAAAAGATAAAAGCACCATTTAATTTCATTCAATTGCTTGATCAATATAATTGTTTGCTTTATCCAACCTCTTAAATTATTCATAGAAATGGCAATTAAACAAAAGGCCGGAAATACTTAATACTCTTTCTAAAAAAATTTATTCTTTTTATTACTAGAATTTGCCTCCATTAAATTTTTTGTTTTTTAAATATTATCTCGCTTGGTGGGCCCTTACAGATTCCTTATGTAGTTTCGGTAGATATTTTTGAGAGAGAAATATGAATATCGAGTCTTTTATCTTTAGATTCCATTATAACTAAAATAATAATTATTTTAGGCTTATCTTTTGATTTCCTTAAGGACACTTAATTACCCCTTTGATTCATTAATTAGTTTGTTCTTGTGCACGTGATTGGGTAAAAAGATTTTGTTATATTTTGAGTTAATTGATAAGAATTTTTATTACAAAATAAAGTTTTTGGGTAAAATTTCAATCGTATCAAATGTCTTTTTAATTTCGCAAGAATTTTCATTTTGCGGATTTAAAATCGTCTCTTATTTTAGGTTAGTTTTGAACTCTCATCTTTTTTTTTATCGCTTTATTTAATAATAGAATTATGAGCTTCATATTGTCTTATTAACATATTCTAAAACTCAACAAGTTTGAATGGTGATATCTTGTTTCTCTTCTCATATCTAATTTATATATGGAAGTCTCAGTACTATTTTTAATATTTTAGTTTATTTTTATCATTAATTTATATATGAATAGAAGATGGCTTGCTTGATAAGTTTGTTTGCTGACTGAGTAATTCTTCCAACTCCCACTGACAAATATGCCTTCTAAAATTTTCTCTAATTTTCTGATTTTTTTCTGTCTAGGATCTTCTGTGGCCTGAACGTGTCGCAGGTAAGAATGAGAGGACTCACGATTAACCAAATTTTAATATGTTTATAACAATCTTGTTTCTCTTTTAGGTATTGATGATGCAGCGGGTGTGGGATAATTAATTGTATATGATATTTTTAAGTCGTCATTGAAATTATTAATGTATGTACGCCTAAATTTCACGTCGAGAAAATAGTAAGAAATAAAAAATATTAAAATAAAAATTGAAAATAGTAAAATAGTAAAATCAACAAATTAGTAAACAAACTAAAAAATATTAACTTTAGTTTTTTACAAAATTTAAAAATATAATAATATTGAGTAGGTAGCTACTAACATTTTGTGGTTCAGAGACCAACCACATTTGATTTCAAAAATAAATTTTCAAACCACATTGTATGTATATATATATATATGGGGCTAGCTACTATGCTTATATAAGCATATGCCCACATATACTTATAACTCATTTTTGCGTTTCTAATGTTCAAATGGTCGATCCGACCGTTCATCTTGTTCTCCATATTAATATGTGCTTGGAGACTAAATTTTACATTTTTCTGAATTTTTGTAATATTTATTAAGCCACTTTGAAAATTGCTGATCTGGGTAAACAGTAAAAACAGTGTTTCCAAAATTCTGGACCATCAGATCAGAAACTTTCAAAGTGGCTTAATAAATAGTAAAAAAACTTCAGAAAAATGTAAAATTTGGTCTCCAAGCACATATTAATATGGAGAACAAGATGAACGGTCGGATCGACCATTTGAACATTGGAAAAGCAAAAATGCTCATTTAAGCATATGTGGGCATATGCTTATGGAAGCATAATAGCCAAGCACTATATATATATATATATATATATACACACACACACAGACACTCACAAACAATTGGACACATAAAACATGACATATATATACCTACGTATACATATCTGGTGTCGACGTGGTGTTTCCTCGCCATTCTATTGGCCAATTATGTACCGGGCTCATCTAACAATAGCGAAATGTATTTTTAGACCCCCGCTTCTTAAATTATAAGAAATGCACCGGGCTCACGATAAAAATAGAAAAATAGATTAAATTATGAGATATATAGAATTTCACACCTGATTTGCATTTGAATTTATATAATTAACTCAACATTCAATCTGTCTTAACATGAATGAAATTAAGTCAAGACTTGCAGTTGTAATAAAGCAACATATTCATAGTTTGTAGATTATTCCAATAGGTTAAGCAAAGTAACATGTTGCTTTCCTAGCAAATACACAAATAAAACAAAAAATAAAATAAAAATAACTTTCAACCCCCAATCAATAGCAACGTATCATAATCTATCTCAATCAGTATGTAGCCACCTATCAAAATCTTTGAAGTAGTCTGGCGACAGCACCGGCACCGACGTTTCCTGAGACATGTTCCCATTAACTGTCATATAGACTCCACGGGTCCTTCGAAATTTCAAATGGTTCTGGCATTTCTTGTGGTTGTGCTACAAAAGAAGTTTCAATTTCTTTTAAGTATTTATAAAAAAACTTTCACCAATATTTAATTTTTCTCTGATATCTTATATGAAAGTGACATTCAAGTTTGTAAAGAAACAGACTTGAATGTCACGACTTGAATGCTATCAACTAGTAGTTCATCTTATATCATAAGTATATTCAAAAGAAACGTACGAAGAATGCAATAATCTATTTTACAGAATGTCAAAAATTAGAAATTCCAAGAATTACGTTAGCTAACACATAGCTCTTTGTGTGGGAGACAAACATAAAATTCAATTATAATTGGTATTTATAAAAAGGGTTAACCCTAAACACTTCCTTACTGAAAAAAAAAATGTTTTCACGCAAGTCTTATTCATTTAATTGATTATTTTTAATCAACTCAATACATTTGACAGTCACCAAAGATTTGCTTTTTGTAATGCCAAGAGCAATACTACGTACGTCGGAGGCGAGTCACGCACGCTGTGGTAGGTACGTTGTAACATGTTTAATTAGAATTCGATCAGAACCGTTAATCAAGCAATGGAATGAAAATTCAGAATCTAAAGCCGTAGACTACCCATCGAACTGAGTTTGGTCCAGTGAGCATAATACACTCTAAGAGTGCAAAAATGACAAGTTGGAGCTAGCTCCGGCACAGAACGGCATGACACTCCTGTCAATTACATGATGGATACTGTCGGATACTCCCGTCGCTAATAGAAAAAACACCTTTATGTCGGTATACCCTCGCAGATAATCACTTTTTACCCTCGCGGATACTGTCTCATTCTTGTTGTGCGTGTCGCTTTTTACCATCACGGCATAGAAACCGCCTTGGTCACGACATGATACAAGACGAAACATGGCGTGATATGACACTGAAAACAACACGATACGACACAGAGACACGCAAGATATGTCTTGACACGGTTTTTTTTTTCAACATTAATTTTAGAAGACCTTATTTCATTTCTGGGCTGACAATTTTAGAACTGTAATATGATATCACACCTGGTTTGCATTTAAATTCATATAATTAACTCGGCATTCAATATGTATTACCTTAAATTAAATAAAGTCAAAACTTGAAGTTGTTATAAAACAATATATATTCTTAATTTGACAGATAGAAGCACTGTTTGTAAATTATTCCAAAAGACTAAGAAAAACAATAAGCTATATATATACCATTTTGCTTTATTAAAAAAAAAATGGAAATAACTATAAACCCAACCAATCATTCCAATCCATCTGTAGAATTCTATCCAAATCTTCTGATGACTGCAAGTAGATGCCTATCTGCTGCACTGGTACCAGCACTTTCTGAGGCAGGTTCTGATCAACTATGTGTTGTAGGCTCCACCTGTCATTAGAAATTTCAAATGGTTCTGGTACAGGAGGGGGTACACCAATTTGATTTATTCCGCAAGTTTGTTGCGGTTGTGTTGCAAAAGGAGCTTCAATTTCTGTACGATATCCTTGTTGTAATTGCTCTCCTCTCTGCAGTACATTACGTTACACAACAATTTAAGCATTTTGAAGAAAACAAGAACTAACTAATATAATTACAACACACAACTGAGTTGATCTTAAGTCAGTATATATATATACCTGCAAGTTGTGTTGTGATATATAAGAACACGTCCCGATGTTAAACCGGGAGAGTATTGTTTTCTGAATAAGAAAAGGGGAAAATGCTTTGTTAGCAGAGATGTAGACACAGGAAACAAATATGATAAGTAATTAATACAGTAATAAATCCGGCCCCAGAATATCCTACCCTTCTAATTTCGAAAAGAGGAAAAGAAATGAAGCAAATTAAGAGAAAAAAGATGTCTAAATTTTTTTGAAATGTATAAATGACCTTTTTCTGTGAAATTTTATGAAGAGCCTCTACAAGGAACCTCTTGCGCTCCTCCAACTCGTGGATCGATTTTGATGTTCCCATGTCTGGGATCAATTTTCTGCAAATGCACGCGATTAAGTTTATATTATATTAATTGAGATTCAGGGTGTCAAGTTTTAGAAATAAAATGGGTACGTAGCTGAGCTGTACCATTTTGAACTATTGATTTTTCAGGAAAATATAAGTGTGTGTCAACATATTGTGCTAAATTTGGTAACTCTCTAATATAATTATGCTTTTTCACATTTTTTTTTTGTTTCACTGGCCATACTTCATATATATATATATATATATATATATATATATATATATATATATTGTATATATAATCAGAAACGTTACCAAAAATCACAGTATCAACTGAACAAACAATGATATAGCTTGGATTCACTGCTATTTATGCATACCTTTGTAGCTCCTGGAGCAATATAAGCTTCTTAGTCTCTTCATTAATTTCCTGAATTTATTAAGTCACAAACATTACTATAAGCAGGTGGAATTTATATCAATAAGTTCATATGCATTGTTTTTGAAAGCTTAAGCCAATATGGTTTAGTTAATCAAAAGTCAACCTCACGAATTATATATATACATGCAGTCTCAGAAAACAAAATTATCCAGATTAAGAAATCAATCAGAAAATGATAAACATCGTACCTCTTTATTTGCCTCCAGGCTGAGCAGTACACATCACAAATTGCAGCAGAAAGAATGACAATGAAAATGTTAGATATAGAAGCCGATACGAAAGAAGAGTACTGTTTACATATCTAATTCATGTTGCATGCACTGCCTAATTATTACTTTCGTGTAAACATGATATTGTGATAATTTGAGATTATGTTCTGGAGTAAATAATATCCAAAATTTAAGAATGCTTTCTTTACCCTTGTTGGTCTCCCGCGTCGACTTGTCCCGCAAACATATTAATCTTTTCAATGGTATCCTACGAATAGATTCATGTAATGTTAGGTACTGCCCAGATATATAGTACATACAAAAAACTAGATTCCTTCTTTGATATTTTGTATAATATTTCGATGCAAGGACTTATTTGAATGCCATATTTTTTTTTTTTGAATAAAAAGTAACCAATTATAAGTAAAGAAAGAGAACATATGAGAAGAATTGTACCTGCGAGATTACTGGCTTAACACTGTTGTACATCACCCAGAATACAGATGAAAAAAAGCAATACAAAAAATGAAAATTAATTCATTAGGAAAAAGAAATTGATCATATTTATTTAATAGTCTTGTAGGGATTAATATGCGTACCTGTTGTCCACTTCCCCTGCATTTTTCTCTGGAATAGTTGCTTCATGTTGTATGTATTCATGTAATATTCTCTCTAGTCTACTCATAAAGAAATTAAAAAGAACAAAAATTAGGGGTCTTAAAATAAATTCAGAATTTGGTGATGCAAATCGGATGAAATTTGTGACCATCCAAGAAAAAGCATGCATATATCTCCTTGACAAGCGTTTTTAGATTGCATTTCAAAGAAAGTATCCATATTTTACATATATTCTAGTAAAGTTGATGATTAGTTAGTTGATTGAATTAGACTAAAGATTTTCTTAGCTAAAAGATATACCAAAAATGGAACCATGAAAAACATTCGAGGTGCCAGATAGAGGTGAGCAACAAACTAATATCGTGTAAAATTGGTAAAAAAATTGAAAATATTTCAAACAATAAAGAAAGTTGTTTCCTTTGGAAGAAAAAGGAAAGACAATAAAAGAAATGAAAAAAGGGATAATTACTTCTTGTTAGAGAAATGTCGTAGTCTACCGTTCGGAGCGTACATAATCAAAGCGACATCGACGTCGCATAGAACGGATAGCTCGAAGGCCTTTTTGAGGAGACCCTGACTTCTTTTGCCATAGGTTATCTGCCTCTCAAACTGTGTGTCCTTCCTCTCAATCTTCCTCGGTGCCATCAATTCTTTTGCTTTTTTTTTTTTAATTAATTTGCTAAAGAAATGTCTGAGAAAATGTTGAATGCAAAGAGAGAAACGATATTAGAGAAGGTAGGATATGATGGAAGCTGGACGAGAGAAGAGAAGTGATTATATATAGATGTATTGGTTTACATAAAAGGAAACAAAAGGTGAAAGGTACAATGTAAAGTTGGAGAACTGGTTAAATTTAGATGTATTGCTAATTATAAGATGGAGAGTAAAACTTAGTAGAAGTGACACTTATAATAAGATGGAGAGCATTTAACAAACATTTTTAGATATTTTTCTGTTGAATTTAATGCAGACAATTTTTATTTTTAGAAATTTTTCCTGTTGAATTTAATGCAGAAAATTTTCCATTTTTGGACAATTTTCGCGTTCCATAATCCAACATTTCATTTTTCTATTTTTTTTAACTACTGACCACTTTAACCATTTTTTTTAAATCTCACTCGGTTGATCAAAAGATAAAACGACATTTCATTCAATTGCTTGATCAATATAATTGTTTGCTTTCTCCAATCTTAAATTATTCATAGAAATGTCAATTAAACAAAAAGGCCGGAAATACTTAATACTCTTTCTAAAAGAATAATTAAATAGTTTCTTATTTATATAACTAGAATTCGCCACCATTAAAATTTATTTTTTAGAAAATATTATCTCGCTTGGTGGGCCCTTACAGATCTAGTCTTTTATCTTTAGATTCCATTAACCAAAATTATGATTAATTTAGGGTTATTTAATTAAACACAGTTTTCTTGAGAGGCAATAATTTGTTACCGATATGAGGACACTTAATTACCCCTTTGATTCATTTAGTTTGGTTCTTGTGCTACGTGATTAGTTAAAAATATTTTGTAATATTTTGAGTTAATTAATTGATAAAAAAAATTATTACAAAACCTAGATTTGTATATATCCCAGCGCCAATTTTCTCTTTTGGCTACCGTTTCTATTTATTATTATTTATTTTTTTAGTATAACAAGCGCCTCTCCCGCATGTCATTTAAATTTAGAAAGTGCCATGCATCCTTTTTTAAATATTTTCTCTATAAATATTGTAAGCGCCTCTTGATTCAGTCAATGGATCAAAATTGAAATTTTATATTTTTTGCTCGGTTGTTGAAACGTGTGTAGTTAGATTTTAGTTAATTTTTTGTCCCTTTTTCTAAATATCATACATTTTAAATTAATCGAAATCTAAATAAAAGGATAAACGTAAATGAATTAATTTTCTAACTAACCTGTGATAATTTAAAATGTATGATATTTAGAAAAAGGGACAAAAAATTAACTAAAATCTAACTACACACGTTTCAACAACAGAGGAAAATCAATCAAACTTATTGAGTTTCAGAAGATGTTAAGACAATATGGAGCTCATAATTCTATTATTAAAAAAGGCGATAAAAGGGAATAAATTAGCACTTGAGAGTAGGTCCGATGGGCATCGGACCTACTTTGGTTCGATGAGTTTAATCATCATCGATTTGCTTTAAGATTTGCACGGAACGCTTCAAACTTCGTGCGTGTCTGTTTCAATTTTTGTGCGCACAAATTTTAAATTAGATTGTACGGTCATCATGCTCGTTGAACCTAAAAGTAGGTCCTATGGGCATCGGACCTACTCCGTTCTCATAAATTAGAGTTCAAAACTAATTGAAAAAAGAAGATTTTAAATCAGTAATATGAAAATTCTTGCGAAATTAAAAAGACTTGATACGATTGAAATTTTTGGTAAATAATTTCGAAGTAAAGATGTTAGTTGGATGAGAATGTGAGATAGCTTACCGCCTAATAAAAATATAAAATTTCAATTTTAATCCATTGACTGAATCAAGAGGCGCTTACAATATTTATAGAGAAAATAATTAAAAAAGGATGCATGACACTTTCTAAATTTAAATGACATGCAGGAGAGGCTTGTTATACTAAAAAAATAAATAATAATAAATAGAAACGGTAGCCAAAAGAGAAAATTGGCGCTGGGATATATACAAATCTAGGTTTTGTAATAATTTTTTTTATCAATTAATTAACTCAAAATATTACAAAATATTTTTAACTAATCACGTAGCACAAGAACCAAACTAAATGAATCAAAGGGGTAATTAAGTGTCCTCATATCGGTAACAAATTATTGCCTCTCAAGAAAACTGGGTTTAATTAAATAACCCTAAATTAATCATAATTTTGGTTAATGGAATCTAAAGATAAAAGACTAGCTAGATCTGTAAGGGCCCACCAAGCGAGATAATATTTTCTAAAAAATAAATTTTAATGGAGGCAATTCTAGTTATATAAATAAGAAACTATTTAATTATTTTTTTAGAAAAAGGATTAAGTATTTCCGACCATTTTGTTTAATTAACATTTCCAAGAATAATTTAAGAGGTTGGAGAAAGCAAACAATTATATATATATATATATATATATATATATAGAGAGAGAGAGAGAGAGAGAGAGAGAGAGAGAGAGGAGGGTTCAAATGCCTCCATTTTTTGTGCCTCCACCATGCCTCCATTTTTAAAAACTTTAATAACTGAAAATTTAAAACTTAAAAGTCAAAATAAAACCATTGGATATGATCTCATTATTTTATCTATGTGCTCATAAAAAATTATCACATTTCGATTTTGCTTTTATGTGAATCAATAAGTTGAAAAATCAATGGCTAGAAATTATCCACATTAGTACGTTTTTTGCAAGCTCTTGATGACAATCACAATAAAATTGAAATGTCATAATTTTTTACACGTGCATAGATAAAATGATGCAGATCATATCCAATGGTTTTATTTTGACTTTTAAGTTTTAAATTTTGAGTTATTAAAGTTTTTAAAAATAGAGGCATGGTGGAGGCATGAAAATGGAGGAATGTGCTTGGAGACTAAATTTACATTTTTTGGAATTTTTTTACTATTTATTAAGCCACTTTGAAATCGCTGATCGACTGTGAACAGTAAAAAACAGTAAAATTTTCTGAACCATCGGATCAGCGATTTTCAATGTAGCTTAATAAATAGTAAAAAGAATTCCAAAAAATGTAAAATTTTGTCTCCAAACACATTTCAATGTAGAGAATATGTTGAGCGGTTCGGATTCGGTTGTTTGGATTTTCAAAATGAAAATATGAGCGTGAAGTAAATATGACCTCTTACTTCGCAACTCACCATAGCCCAGCTCTATATATATATATATATATATATATATATATGAGGAGGGTTCAAATGCCTCCATTTTTCATGTCTCCATCATGCCTCCATTTTTTAAAACTTAAATAACTCAAAATTTAAAACTAAAAAGTTAAAATAAAACCGTTGGATATGATCTACATCATTATATCTATGTGCTCATAAAAAATTATGACATTTTGATTTTGTTTTGGTTGTCATCAAGAGCTTGTAAAAAACGTACTAATGTGGATAATTTCTAGACGTTGATTTTTCAACTTATTGATTCACCTAAAAACAAAATCAAAATGTCATAATTTTTTATGAGCACATAGATATAATGATGTAGATCATATCCAACGGTTTTATTTTGACTTTTAAGTTTTAAATTTTGAGTTATTCAAGTTTTTAAAATGGAGGCATGGTGGAGGCATGAAAAATGGAGGCATTTGAACCCTCCTCTATATATATATAGAGTAAGGCTACGGTGCTTTGCAAAGTAAACCACCCCGTTTACTTCGGGCTACTTTTTGGATTTTGAAAATCCAAACAACCGATCCGAACCGTTCAACATGTTCTAAACACTGAAATGTGCTTGGAGACCAAATTTTACATTTTTTGGAATTTTTTTACTATTTATTAAGCCACTTTGAAAGTTTCTGATCCGGTGGTCCAGAAAATTTTACTGTTTTTTACTGTTTGCCGTCGGATCAGCGATTTTCAAAGTGGCTTAATAAATAGTAAAAAAATTCCAAAAAATGTAAAATTTGGTCTCCAAGCACATTTCAATGTTTAGAACATGTTGAAACGGTTCGGATCGGTTGTTTGGATTTTCAAAATCCAAAAAGTAACCTGAAGTAAACGGAGTGGTTTACTTTGCAAAGCACCGTAGCCTTACTCTATATATATATATATATATATATATCTTGTCACTTTGCTTAGCCTCTTGGAATACAAACTAATAGTATGTTGCTTTATTACAACTGCAAGTTTTGACTTTCATTCATGTTAAGACAGATTGAATGTTGAGTTAATTATACTAATTCAAACGAAAATCAGGTGTGAAATTCTATATATCTCATAATTTAATCCGTTGTAACTTTATCCAATGTTGCAAAAAGTTTGATAGACCTCTACTGTTTATTAAGTGTTTAGCGACTGTAAAAGTAATAGTGTCATTTATCTAAAAGTAAAGAAGAGCAAAATCCTTAATATAACTCCGCCGAAATTCAAAGAATAAATAAAAATGGGCGAGTGCGTCAGTCAGATTATTCTAAATTAAATACAGGGAGATTAAATTATTTGCACGAGTAAAACAGCAAGAGAGCCATAAAGAAAAAATCATAAGAATCAAAATTTTACTAAATGGTTTTTCTCTACATATATTAGTAACATCCAAACAGCATTGATACTAGATACGAGTGCACAACAATAACAGGTGATTTTCAGACAAACCAAAACCAAATTATGAACTTCTAGCTGGTAGAATTCACTTAGTGTTTCAAAATTTCCACCACTACACCTTGTCTGAAAATTTAAAAAATAGAAAACCATGAGGATAAAATTGCAAGAAACTATGTTCTCTCCAGATTACTGCACATTGACTAGCTCCACATCAAAGATCAGCCAAGAGTTCTTGGGTATTGGTCCCATTGCTTTATCCCCATACCTGAAATAAATTTCAAGCATAAACAAACCATCAAAATATAATGAAAAATAAATCGAATTAGAAGACCGGAACATGGAACATGCCTAAGAACACGTGTCAAATTTATAACAGTGACCTTGAAATTTTGGTAGTAAAGGTTTCATTAACAGCATTCATTATCTATTTGAAAGTAATCACCTGTATTTGAGTTATGTACTTGTATGCCTGCAGCACCAAATTGTTAAAATAATATATGTTGCAAGTTTTAGTCACATAGTCTGGGAACCAGAACCACTTTCAATTTTAAAGGTCCATTTTAGGTCTTTTTCTTAACCAAATGAACAATGAAAAGGCCAATAGTATCCATTTTATGGTTCCTTTGTTATATTATATCATTGATTTATGGTTACTCTCAATCTAGAATGTTGAGTATTACTAGCAAATAAATGCAAATAATGTTCATCTCCATTTTAAAGTTCAGTAAAATATTTGCAAGAAAATAATGTTAATTTTAATTAGGTTGCGTCCAAAGTATATTCTAATAGACCCATGGTTTAATATAAAAAAAAAACAATGGAAGAGATGTATAAGTACAAACCCCATAGCTGGTGGGACGGTAAGCCTCCTTTTATCTCCGACACGCATCCCTAGAATAGACAAATTAATTTTAGATCGAATAACATTATAATTAAGCACCAGTGGTACCAGATGGCATTGGCTGCAACTTTTGGGTTTGTTGATTGGCACTCTACTTACTAGGTTCTATTTACCAGATAATAGGAACAAACTTCTTATTTTCTACATTATTAGATGAAAAGATACACGAACAAACAAATGAACAAAATGAATAAGGAAAAAAAATGAAATAGTTGTACGTACCACTAACACCGACATCCCAGCCCTTGATGACCTGGCCTACACCTGTTTTCAGAAAAAGGAATTTTGTAATGCCATGTGTTAATCTGCTACAATTATGATCAGGTAAAATAACTGAATTAAAAAATCAAGAATTGGGTAAGGATTCCAGATCATGCGTGGCAAGCACTGCCGACCACTGGCATATTTTTCTATGGGATGTGACAAGTGAGTGCATTTTTTTCTCCTTTTTTTTCAATTAATTAGGTGGTTAGTTCCGGCTTCAAATGAAACCACAGTTCACAAAAAAGTCTATATATATTACCAAGGCGAAACTTAAATGGCCTTTGACCAACATTTGAGTCAAAAATCTTTCCATTCTTTAGCTTCCCAATATAAGTCACAGAAACCTTCACCAAGAAACGAAAGAAGAACATTAGCAAAGGTATATTAAAATCAGCAAATCGTAAGAGTACTTGGAAAAAGTTATATTGGTTCCAACACAAGGCCACTTTGAGATTTTGCATATAAGAGATGACAATATGTTAAATGTAGTATTGAGTATATTTCATGCAATATGTAAGTGTACTTTATCGGATGTAAATGTTTGCTCATACATGCAATAAGCATCTTGCAGTTCACACTTAACCTTTGGCTCTGACAGTGGATATTGGATTGGTACAAGGATAAAAATCATTATATTTCCCAAAGTTAAAAAAAAGAAAGAAAGACACTGAACCAATCAAGGATAAATCTAAGAATAGTGAATTGTAAAAAACACGTAACATGTGACCACGACACGTCATGCACGGGTCGAAACACAGCGGAACACGGCACCCGGTGTTAGGCGTGCCGTGTTAAGACGTGTCAGTGCCGTGTTACAAGAAGTTGTGTCCGAAGTTGGATAAAATCGGCACGTGTAAACACGACACGTCCATGGCACGTCTTGTCACGACAGGCTAGAACACGTCTAGACACGGATCAAAATTTAAACAATTCTAAATCATCTTATATTAACCTCAACTTAAACCATCAGTTTCCACTTTCCACCAATGAGAATGGGATATTAATTTGAACATGAGCATCTTGCTGCTTAATTTAATTTCAAAATTAGATTTGCTTCTTCGGTTTATTACTACAACGTTTACAAAATAAAAGATAAACCCCAACAAACTCAAAAGAGATTGCGAAGCCCTTACATGTATAAATTGCAACAAAGCAATCATAACAACTTTACAATAATTCTATTTAGACATATGGCAACCTATTCTACATCAGAATACAACATAGTACATCTCAATTCCCATACATATCGATCCGAACTGCTACTCATCAGATGTCTAAGCACATTTCAGCACTCCTAAACACTGTATATCATGCCGTGCTGTGCCGTGCCAATACAAGTGTTGTGTCCGAAATCGGTATTGTTCGGCACGGCACGGCATTGTACCAGACACAGGTTGGCCCAACACTTTTACAATTCACTACCTACAAACAAGTACACTCAGCACTCCAAAGGTGGGTGCCAAAAAATACACTATTTAAAGGAAATTTTTCTGTAACATCAACAAAGCATTCATGATATGTTTCCAGGTGAGATTGTTCACCGAAAATGTGCAAAAACTATATGGTGACAAACAAAGCATTGCATCTGATAGAAATAGGATCCTTACAAGTCAATTTGGAAGAGATAGTGCAGCAAAAGTAGCTAATGTGATGTACCATATAGCCATTTATACAAAGTTATGAGTGAGGCTATGGTATTATACATAGTGCGGATTGGTCCATACTATGGATCAATATCTTCATTTTCAAATTTCAACCAGTCAATCTGCAGCGTTCAACATGATCTCCATATGAAAATGTACTTGCATACTAAATTTTATATTTTTTAGAATTTTTTTATTATTATTTTAGATGGGTAAAAATCACTACTTTTGAATGGTCTGAAATGTTTTATATTTCTACCTGTCTTAAAAAATAGTAAAAAATTTCTAAACAATGTGAAGTTTTATCGACAAGTACATTTTCATATGGAGATCATGTTGAACGGTTTAGATCGATTGCTTGGACTTTGAAAAATGAAGATTTTGATCCATAGTACGGACCAATATGTGCTATGCATAGTACCGTAGCCTCAAAAGTTAATGGCAATTTATTCATTTTCGCTGGACAAAACTTAAAACTATGAAGCCTAAGTTGCAGATTAATGAAAAACTAATAATATGAATGTACCTTGCTCCCTGGAGTAGCCTTCTTGCCATCGGGTCGGCCCATGGAGATCTCCTCTACTATCAACCCATTTCCAAAAGTGCGAGATTGTTGAGGCTCTTTCTCATCGTCTTCCTTCTCTTCTTTCTTGCCTTCATCTTTCTCAGCACTTTTCTTGTTCTTCTTTTTCTTTTTCTTTTTGGATTCTTTTTCACTAGCATCGCCAGATTGGCCATTTTCACTATACCAGGCAAAGGAAATAAGAGAATACAGCGATTAGCATTTTAGATAAGTACCAGCAGAAGTACAAAACAAATTTATTAAAATGTTTCTTACGTATCAATCATCTTTTTGGAAACAGGTGTTTCTTCTTGTACAGCATCTCCTTTTGTAGGTTCTTTGGTTTCCTTCTTCAGTTTCTCACTTCTAAAAAGTAAATGATGCAAACAAGTTAACCTAAATCGATAATACAAATCCTATGGTTTTCCAAAGTAATCAGTAAGCAAATAAATAATCTCATACCCATCATTAGGTGCCTTTGCTTCAACTCCATCCTCTGCGCTCACACCAGACAAGCTTCCATTTTCACCCTTCTCTTTCTTTTTACTTTTCTTATCCAGTTTCTTCTTCTTCTTTTTTGATACCTCAGTATCCTCTCCCATTTTCTCATCATCCATAGGGGTAGCACCGTCAAGCTTCCTCTTCTTGTTTTCTTCTTTTCCTTCTTCAGTTTTCTTTGAATCAGATATAGGGAATCCATCTTCGTCTTCACTATCCCCTTGAGAGAGGGTGACCACTGCCAGATGGCGCTGGGACCCATCGAGTGCATCATCACTGTCACTTACTTGGCGGTTTTTCTTCTTGGATAAACGGCTCTTGTCTCCATTTGCTGTTTTTTCTTCCTCTAAAATCTCTTCAATGACAACTACGATTGTTTAAAAAAAAAAAAAAAACTGAATGTACCTACGCAAAGATATCAAATGTCTAAAAAACAAATAGCACAATAAATGTATTAATCTAGATGAATACAAAATAATAAAAAAAGGACTGTAGCAGAGAACAATATATTGTTGTCTAATTTAAGAAAAACCTAATCCTTAATAATCCTGGATAAAAAAAAACATTTGCTTGAGAAGACTTACTCTTTTGCAAACAAACAACCGAACTTTTCGTTGTTGGCATCCCAAAAATCCTAAACAAACACGTAATAAGAAACAGCAACCAAACAAGCGACAATAAATATTTCTCTTTCATTTTGGTTACCTCCGCTTTTATGAGGACGGGAATGGGTATACATATCGCCACCATCATCATACATGTCAACATCATCATCGTCATCAATAAAGTCAGATTCATACTCATCTTCGTCAGAAAAATCAATATAATCAGAGTCATCGCTGTCTGTCTCAGCTATATCCTCTCCACAAGGCTCTCTTATACAAAAGATAAGGAAATTCAGTTCCTCAAAATAAAAAATATCACAAACCAGCAAGTACTTTATGGCACATTTATATAAATTCATACTCAATTTGTGTGTAATCGGACCTGACTGAATTACACTTGTATAATCACTGCTCAACTTATCGCAATAATTTTCTCATTTTACTTTGATTCATTTTGATACCCAATTTATGCAATTAGACCTGATAGAACTACAATTGTATCATCAAAACATAATTTAGCATTATATTTTGCCACTGATGACCTTAATTTATTTTGCAACTTGACCTCCATTTACACCAAATATAGCAATATGACAAAAGAACTCCCAAAGGAAAGCACAACATTTTGACACTTTGTAGCAGCACCGAGAAACACAAGTACAAATGAACAAGAGACGACAAACAACAATGACCGAAATTGCCACGTGCCAATAATGTTAGGTATATTTCCATAAACCAACAAAGGCATTCACTCCTAACACCAACAACTAAACAATAATATTAACAACAATAACCCTGCACATAAGCAAATAGACAGCATTCCAAGATCTTTTACAGGCAGACAGATAGAAAATACTGACAAACACAAGTTGAAAAACAGCAACAGCTGAAAGCCTGAAAATGCTGGTACAAGTACCACCTCTAAGCACCACAAACCGAAAAATAACAAACAATAATAAACATAAAACAACACCTGAGAGAAATATGACATAAAAAAAGGATACTGGTTGCCATCTCTGGGGCCCACATAGTAGCCAGTGAGATGCACACTGCTCTTGCCAAGTACAGAGAAGACGACCTCCTCCTGCTCCTCAAACTCAAGCTCCAGGTGGCACGTCTCGCATTTGTCAGCAAATAGACTGCATATCAGCACCGGGCTCTTCTCCCCCACATTACACTGCACTGTTGTCTTTGCCGCAGCTGCCTTTGTTGCATTTGCTCCCACTGCATTTCCCAAAGTTGCCTGCACATTACAAAAATTGCAAACAATTTAGAGAAATGAGTGAGGCTGTGGTAATATGCATATTACACAACGGCCTGTGCTATGGACTCATATCTCTATTTTTAAAGTCCAAACAATCGATTCAATCCGAACCGTTAAACATGACCTCCATATGAAAAGGTACTTGTAGACCGAATTTTACATTTTTTAGAATTTATTTTACTATTTTTTAGATAGGTAGAAAATCACTTGATTTGAACATTCTGGACCATCCCAAATCAGTGATTTTCTACCTATCTTAAAAAATAGTAAAAAAATTTCTAAAAAATGTAAACTTTGGTCTACAAGTACCTTTTCATATGGAGATCATGTTTGTTTGGATCGACTATCTAAACTTTGAAAATAGAGTTATGGATTCATAGCACGGGTCGATCCGTAATATGCATATTACCATAGCCTCACTCCAGAGAAATTCATAGGACAAGAGACTTTAGATAGCAGCCTGTCCCCCTAAATAGACCAAGCTAATGGGTAAACTGGTACAATTTTGTATTATGATTTGGGTGGGGCTGAATCGAGCTTGACTTTACTTTTTGTACAACATCACTGGTTCACTATCATCACTTCATATCCTTTCTACCAAAATGGAATTTGAAACCCTAATAGTTTGATTTTTCTGCAGGAAACACCATACAACACTAAAAAACTTACAACATCTACCTATTCAACAATATTCAAATTTTAATGTGTGACTATACAAAGTGAGGCTTTATATTATGAAATAAAACGAGCTGGCTAGCAATGGATAAAAATAGTTGAGAAACAAAACTTAAACCCTATCAAAATAAGACAAAAATATGCCTATAAATATAACCTGAGAAATACGGAGCCTCCCTCTAGTCTCGTCAAAGCTGTGCTTGTAAGGCTTCCCTGGCTTCACCTCAACCCCTACAGAAGTAACACACTTAATAATTTAAAGACCGATAGAAATTGTATTCAGATGCGAATAGAGCAGCATTTTTCTCACCCCAAAAGGCCATTGTTGAAAGGAGAAGTGGGAGCTGCTCGCTATCTTTTGTTAGCGATCAGATAATGGGAGGCGTAAAAGATGATTAGGGTTTAAGATCTAGAAATTGCTCGAAGGCGTCAGGGTTTATGAGCACCCCTAAAACCCTAGCAAGTGAGAGCGGCGAAGAGGAGTGCGAAGTAATAGTGACCTGGCTGAGAAGAGAGGCTTTTACATATGTATCCTTACAAAATTTAATATTATAAGATACGCTATCATGTTAGGTTAAAGAATGTTTTGTGTTATTAGAAAATAAAACATATTTTTCTATTTCATTTTCACTTTTTTTTTCCAAAGTATTGTTTTATTTTCTTCTAGTAAGCGATGGGGTCAAGCCACCCGACCATTAATTTAATAATGCCATCTGGATGTAATAATTACTAGAGAGCATACATACCTTAAACCTAGAAAGAGAGAATTGTTGGTATACCATTTGAAACATTCTAAAATGTTTATTTTTCTATCAAAACACACTAATTTTTTATTTCCTCATTTCAAATTAAAATATTTTCTTATTTCCCCCTTATGTGTATTAAATTTGAAAATTTAAAATTTAATTAATCATTTAGTTATATTTAATATTTTTTATGAGTTCTATTTAATAGTTGTTTGCTCTATTTTTTAATGGATACGTTCATTTGACTTGCAGACTTGCAACTAGAGTGGGAAAGATGGCACGGCGGAGCCGGTTCCATTACAGAACTGCACGGAACGACACAGCATGCGTATCGTGAGTCACGTGTCCCATGCCGTGACTGTTCGCGTGTTGTGACCAATTTAAGAAAATTTGACATGGCACGTGGTCACGCGAGTCACGTGTAATTAGGACCATTAGATATTGACTAAATGGTGAATCTTAAATAAACTAACATAAATTATGATCAAATGGTCACGCGAGTCACGTTTAGGCAGGTGTGACTCACGTGGTGTGACTATTCGCGTGTCGTGACCATCCTTTGATATTTAATCACAGCACGGCACGATACGTAAAAAGTTAACTTAATCACGGCACGGCACGAGACTAAAGTCACGATATATCAGTTACAGCACAGCACTTTTTTTTTCTTTCTACTTGTAACACTCCGTTCATTTCCCTGTGATCATACCTAGCGTCAGTTAACAACTCTGTGGACAATTTGATCATTATAAGAAAACATACAAAAATGCAGTTCCATCACAGAGAAAGAAACGAAATGCTACCGTCAAATGAATGTGTCTATGTAAAAATAAGACAAAAGAGATTTCAACTATTAAATATATAGAATTATAATTAATGAAATTGAAAATTTTCAGATTTAATGAATATAAGTGAAAATTAGAAAATATTTTAATTTAAAATAGAGAAATAAATATTTGAGTATTTTTGATGAAAAATAATAATATTTCTGTGTGACGCATCGTCTGTTTCAAATTCGAATAAATAATTTTTGTGAATACTAAATTATATAATCTCTACTTTCTTTTTCTTTTTTTTAAGTTGGAGCGTAGCTGGACTTGAACTGAATTTTTTTTTTTTTTTTTGCAGTTTACTTGAACTGAAAAATTAAAATGCTATAGTTTAATACTGTAATTGTCTAACAGTACTTAGATATTTTTTGTTTTTGTTTTTTGGTTGACCTCTCCTGGTTTTCTTCCTTGCAAAGATGCAATTGGCGGTTGTAAAACCATGGCCTGAGGACTGTAGAATTAGATGTAATTACACTCCAGTTTTCAATTCACTTGACACCTCCATTTCATTGCATTACAATTTACAAGCAACAACCTGTGCTTTTTGAGAATGGAGACGAAGTGCGCTCAGTTGAGTAGAATGGACGGGATCAAGCTCGATTCGCAAATTTTAACTGGGAATTTGAAAAATATAATTATCTGTCTTTTTAGGTCATTTTCTTGTAACGTTGGTTGCATAATTAAAAAATGAGAATCACTTGACAAATATGAAATATTTCATTTTGATAATATTTTAAAAATAAAAATAAAAGTTGAATCCTGGCTAATATGTTACGCGTAGCATAGAGGGCCTCCGTGCTACGGCTCAATATTTGAGTTTTCAAATTCCTAACGGTCGATCCGAACCATTTCAACATGATCTCCATTTGAGTTCTCAATATTCATATGGAGATCATGTTGAACGGTTCGGATCGACCGTTAGAATTTTGAAAACTCAACTATTGAGCCGTAGCACGGAGGCCCTCTATGCTACGTAGCACCGTAGCCAACTCCCATATACATATCATGTTTGTAAAGTAATGAGATTTTATGAGTAGAAGTCAATCAGATAAATTTATCATTTGAAGTCAATTCTAAAATTTAGAGTGAGTTCAAAAAAATTTATAATTAGAATTGAATTCTAAAATTTATATATGATAAATTCTTTGTGAACATGATAAATTTATATATGATAAATTTATCATTAGAATTGAATTTGTCATTTGAAGTCAATCCGATAAATTTTAGAGTGAGTTCAAAAAAAACTTGGTGAATTTAGAAACACCCTAATTTTACTCGAGATTTGATATATGATTTACGTACAATCAATAATTTTTTTATTTTCTGGTCCGAAATTAACAATTTTTGGTGCATCATCAAACTGAGACTCAAATTACACAAAATTCAAATGCAACATAGTTTTTGTGCTCCAATATGCTCCACATCATTTATCTCTATTTTCAAAGTCCGAACAGTCGATCCGAACCGTTCAACATGATCTTTATAATAAAATATGTTTGGAGACCAAATTTTATATTTTTTAGAATTTTTTTACTATTTTTTTAGATAGGTACAATATCAGTTTATCGGATGGTCTAGAATCTTCTTAAAAATGTGATTTTGTACCTATCTAAAAAATAGTAAAGAAATTTTAAAAAATATAAAATTTGGTATCCAAGCATATTTATTATGAAAATCATGTTGAGCGGTTCAGATCGATTGTTCGGATTTTGAAAATAGAGATAAAAAATGTTGAGCATATTGGAGCACAAAAATAATGGTGCATTTGAACCCTCCTCTTAGAATATATATGAATCAACTTTGTACTTAACTTTATTTAAATTGATTTAATATTTTGTTGAACTTAATAAAATAATTGGTCGCAACTTCTTCGTATAACGGGAATTTTCTTGATAATTACATTTCTATTAGGTTATTTAATTGAATGTTTCATCAAAATCTGCATTGTCGACTTGTCGTCAGATGGGGAACTTCGGATTTTGTTTGGACTATTGGATCCGATATGAATAGAAATACCCGCCGAACTTGATAACAGTAATCCGATATTCTCCAAATAAAATAGATAAACCTCCATCTAAATAAAATATTGAGAAAATCCGCAGTTATTTAATCGGATTTCAATTTATTTTAATGATAACTTTCTATAATATTATCAGCGAATTAATAAAATGTCTCAATGTTTCAATAATGTGACTAAAATGTTAACAAATTTATGGTTTTCTTTTGTGAAAGATGAGACTAAAACTTATTTTATTATTCTTGATATATGTCATAGACACGTTGAGGAAATAAATTGTAATGCGCACTTCATAAATCAAGTGATAAAGACGTTATAAAATTCACAATATATCTTTGCAAAAAAAAAAAAATAGTTAATTTTATCAACTATTTTTAATATAACTTATGAAGATATAAACTGAAAATATCAACATTCAGATTTATATAGAAACAACATATGCATTTAAACATAAATTTTGAACTCAATTTTAGTGTCCACTTCTTAATCTATAATGAAACAAAAACGAAACTTGACGTGACTAAAATAGTGAATGACAGTTATGACATGTAAATGATTATGTTATCACACAATAAAAAAAAAGTTGCAAAATAAAAGAAAAAAATTCATCATGGAGGATTGTTCTCTATTCTTTTTTCTTCTTTTTTTCTCCTTTCAAATAGCAAAACCATGCATCCAAACTTGAAATTGTTTTTCTAGTCATTTTGATTGGTAGCTTTGTAATAATGGCCTAATTGATATTTAAATATAAATCATACTCCAATTCTTTCCTTGACAAACAAAAGAGAAATCATAAAATAGAAGCTTTTTCATATTTCTCATTTCATATACTTTTAAGTACAGAAACATGGTTTTCTGCATTGTCAGAGTTCTGCCCAAAGTGTATTCTGGTTTCTAGTTTGCTTGCAGTACAAGTGCATGTGCATGTTTTGTGAAGACAGAGGGCATTGACCTTCTTATGTTTTTGTTGAGTAGAACTAGGGTGTTCTTGAGCTCAACCTCAAAACCTATGGGATGGGTTTCAAATGACGAATTCAAACTATTGAAACTGATCTATTTCATAAGTGATGAGTTTGCTCAAAGTTTTTAATTTTTTGAATTAATTAAATATACAATCAAGTGGCAAAAAAATGTTTAAAAAATGATTGTACTAAAATTAATTTAAAAACTTTCTACTTTTGACCGCTTGACTTTATACTAAATTAGTTTGAAATTTTAAATTTTTTGCATGAAACGCATCACTCGTGAAGTAGCTCGGTTTCAACGGTTTGAATTTATGGTTTGAAGCCAATTTGATAAGTTTTGAAGTTGAGCTCACTAAGAGGCTTGGTAAGCTTAAGAACACCCAAGTTCTACTCTTTTTGTTTGCCACATATATTTTGGAGCATCAACACCCTAGTTCTACTATTTTGTTTGCCACATATATTTTGGAATATCAAGCATGTAGATTATCACTATTTGAGTTTACTCGTTTGGAGAAATTGCAGAATTCGTTTTCCTCACACAAAGGCATGACCAGGGGCGGACCCATAGTGTTCCAGGGGGTAGGCAGCTGCCCCCCTGGATTTTGAGTTTTAGTGAAAATTTAGCCGTTCCGACCGATTTTGCCTCTCTTGAAATTTTTGTTGCCCCCCTCTGGATGTTTAATTTGTAATTCGAGTTAAATTTAGGGTTAAAATTGAAATAAATCTGTTGAATTTTGATTGGTAATTAGAATTATAAGTCAGAGCATTAGAAATTACAAGTCAAAGCATTAGAAAGTATAAGTTAAAACATTATTTTTGTCGAGTACCCAATTGATTAATAGATTTAAATCCGATTAGGTATTTAAACCCGATTCAATATTTTTTTCTCCCTCCTTTCCTGGGCACGACATGTTATTTATTCTATTTCACAATATTTTTTTTATGTCGCTAATTTTGTTCACTTATGACGGAGAACCAGACGTAAAACCCAATAGATAAAGAGAGAGAGAAAAAAAAATATATGATCCTCTTTGTTATCTTCAACTAACATTGACAGACAAGAGATGGATGCGGAGGATGCTATTTGTTTGTGTGAAATGAATATCTATTTTTAAGAGAACATGACTTTCTATCAAGTTTTGAGCAGGAGCAAGTAAAAATAACAAACTTCAACTTATCTGTCTTATAATGGGACAAAATCCATATATATATATGAGGAGGGATCCACTTACAACAAATTTGAGTTACAACAAAGTTACAACATTCATTTTTTTCATTTTTAAAGTCCAAATCGTCGATCCAACCGTTCAACATGATCATCTAAATAAAATGTACTTGCAGATCAAATTTTATATTTTTTTGAATTTTTTTACTATTTATTAAGTATTTTACAAAAAATAGCCATACTTAGACCATTGAATTTTGTACCCATCTTAATAAATAGTAAAAAAATTCAAAAAAATATAAAATTTGATCTGCAAGTACATTTTATTTAGATGATCATGTTGAACGGTTGGATCGACGATTTGGACTTTGAAAATGAAAAAAATGAATGTTGTAACTTTGTTGTAAGTGGATCCCTCCTCTATATATATATATATATAAATATATATGTAAACAATGTAAACAACACGAGGAAATACTAATTATCTACATATGTGGAGTAGACCAATTTTATCTATCACAATTCAACAAGCATATAAATTTTTATATTATGATAATGCATTAACACGTTTGTCAAACTAGTATAAACTAACTTCAATTAAAATTTCAAATAAAATTTACCAACACTACTTTATTTTCAGGGCGAAGTCAATATAACAATTCCAATGTTACGGAATAACCAAAGCCAAATCGGACTCATAGATACTTTTTTGAAGGTTGGACTCATATATACTTAACAACACAAAAATTAAAGGGGGAATTTCATGTATACCCCTCAAAAACTTAGAAATTACGTATTTCCCCCTCTAAAATTCATAATATCATATTTACCCTTCTAAACTTTAAAAACTCACATATTTACCCATTTTAATGTTTTTTCAATTAAAACTCATTTAAAATTTTTAAAATACCCATTCTACCCTTCATGTATACCCCCTCTCTATTTGTCTGTCTTGATCAGAGGCATGGAAACTAAAAAAACTAAAAATGAAATGAATATTAAATATAATGTTTTAATTAAACTTAAGGAGCAGTAGAGAGAGGTGGGTCTCTACCGAACATCTCTGAGTGATCCCTAATAAACTTGATAATCCAAATTTTATCAATAGGACTCAAGATAGTTGTAACCGAAGGACTCTTGGGTTCGTCTTCCACATGCATCATAAATTCTGATGGAAGTTTCTGGAAGGAGAAAATTGATTTTGTTGATGCTTTTTTTTAAAGGCTGGTGGCTTAATGTAAAATTATTGAAACTAAAATACAAATTGCATTTGCATTTATGTTTTACGCCGGCAACTACAATAATATTTGCATTTGTATGTGTTCAAAACTCAAAATCTAGCAGAGGTTAATGGAACCTAGAACTGACGGTTAAATAGTAGCTGGATTAAAAGCTTTCAATTATTACAGTTTGTTTCATAAGATTTTCAAGGAGATGATACTATGTGTCGATTGGCTATCCCAATTTGGATCGATACAGATGGATTCGGGAAAGGGAATCTTGGAGATGA
>JAJGRW010000833.1:306445-412971 GCA_025461045.1 Carex parvula
AATTTTAAAAAGACGTGAGTTTGATGAAACTCAATTTATAGAAGAGATGGGAATTTCTGGTTTTAACCGTACAAATTTTACAGTGAATCGTAAACTTAGTGTAAGTGTAGTAGCATGAGTTTTGTCGAAAATAACATCTAAGAGGTGTACCGACCTTTTAATAAAAAAAAAAGAAGTGCTAACTTTTTCAAATCATGCCTACTTATTCCCAAATCTCTCTGCTATCTTCCAAATCATTACATTAATATTGCGATGTCACTTTTGCATGTATGTTCCAGTAGTCTTGAGGCAATGATAGATTAGACCGACAAATATGAATATCTCATGGGCCCACAAACAATTCTCAGGCGAACATCTTGGAAATATCAAGTGGCAACATCCATCTCGGCTGACAAGGATGTGACTCTGTGTTTGATTACTATTAGTGATAATTATAAGAGCTAACTTTCAATAAAAAAAAATGAAAGAATAGGTAGTACACTTGGTTAGAAAAAAGTCCTAGAATTGTTATACTCAAAGATCGAGAGTTCGATTTCTCTTCACGATGATTATTATTGTTGTGTTATTAAATCAGATTGATTCATGATAAATTTAGATAAACTGAATTTAAGTTTTGTAAGGTGAATAATAACACTTATATTTAATGATAAAGTATATATGTTACTTAATTCAGTTATAACATGTTCAAGTCTCTTTACACAAATAATTTTTTGGGCTTTTGACCCCTTCACTATTAACTTTTCTGGTTATGCGCTGATCAATTCTCAATAGCAATTATCGCGTCATTGCTTTTAAGGTCCGAAAAGGTTATACCGCAGTTATTGTGTAGCTATAGCTAGCTATTTAGAACTCTGATAAAAGAAAAACAGCTAATAGCGTTACAGCTTTTAAGGTTTGAAAATGTTATAGCCAGCTATTTTATTTTAGAACCTTGGCGCTGATCAAACTATATTTAAGAGTACTAGTTAAGTGCCCGTGCGTTGCAACGGGGATTGAAATATTATTTTGATCATTTTTTTTAAATAATTTATTCATTATGTGCTCATTAATAATAAAAGCAAATGATAACCTTAGAGCTGAATACTATATTAGAGCATGTCCACTGATGCAATTGATTTGCAATTGCAAACAGCTGTCATGGAGTAATTGAAATCAATTTCATTTCTTAATTGCAAAACTCCCGCATTAATGCAATTGCAAATCAATTTTTTTTCCATTCTGTATCGTTCTGTATTTTCTCATTCTATTTACTATCCCTATTCACTCAGACAAATACAGATTTGTCAGGGTCGGAATACAATTTTAAGTATAGGGGAGCTAACTGAGTACACATCATATATTTTTTAAAAAGAATCTCTATAACACAAGATTATAAGATTTTTCACTATTTAAATTCATGAAAATAAAATAAATCATTAACATAAATATAAATGACATGTCTATGAAGTAAAACATAACATACTAATATTTTCTTTATTAAAATTTTGACCTGTGATTTTTTTAAAAATCATATTATACTTTCGTACAAATTGTACACAAAACATTAAATAGTTTCTTCTATAATTCCATCCCAAAATTATTTTTGTCCAAAATTAATTTTTTATATAAAAAGTTAAAAATTGAAAATAATTTATGAATTTAACAATTTGTAAATAGTCAATAAATAATTAAGAAGCAAACCTTCAAATCAAACCACAATTTCAAGAAAAAAAAATATGACGTCCTTCACATCAATTTAAATTTTACCTTTTTATTGATGAACATGCATGTTCAAATGATAATTCAAATTAATTGTTATGAGGAAACATGCATGTTCAAATGGGAAATAGCACCAAAATAATATCGATTGGAGGAAACACGCATGTTCAAATGATAATTCAAATTAATTGTTATGAGGAAACATAAAGCAAATAGCACCACATGCTTACAAGCAACAACAGTAGCACTAACAAAAAAGAAAGAAATAATACAAATATTGATGAACAACAATTTAAAAAAAAATTATGGCTCCAGTATAGGAAGAACAGCAAGTGTTAGCACATCGACTCGGCTGTTAGATAAAAAAAAAACACAAGCTATTGAGAAATTTCGTTAAATATTTGAAGTTAACAATTTAAGCTTAATATTTACCTCATTGTGCTGTTAGAACTTCTCGGTATACAACATTCTTAGTAAAAACTCCTTCAGATGCATTACTATTTCCACAAGGTTTTACAAGTACATGTGTTGTTTGCCGAGATACTCCTCTTGACAATGCCACATAGAGTTGACCGTGCGAAAATACAGGCTCAGGCAAGTAAACACCGACATTTGGTACAGTCTGCCCCTGTGCTTTGTTAATTGTCATAGCAAAACTCAAGCGGACTGGAAATTGCTTTCTCTTAAATCTGAATGGGAACAAATCCTCATCCGAGGGGCTTAAAGGAATTCTTGGAATAAATATCCTTTTACCTGCATGTTGTCCAATTGCTATCTCCGCATCTATTGCATTATTCTGAAAACTACGACACACCAGTCTTGTACCGTTGCAGAGCCCATTTACAGGATCAAGGTTGCGCAATAAAATTACGGGGCACCCCACTTTCAACTTGAGCACATGAGGAGGCAACCCATTCGGAGTCAGTGAGTTCAAGAATTCAGAAGGATACAACATACTATGGGTGTCATCCACGGCCGTGTCAAAACTATGGTAAATCTTCTCCTCACCGGGAAAACGGTCAATCATGCGCACATTTAATTCATCCACATGATCATTCTTTGTTGACAAAATTGCTCGAGAAGCGATATAATCTAAATTTAGTCCATTGAGATGTAAAGAAGGAAAGACAGCTTCTATGAGTTCATTTATGGACTGCTCATCATTTGTGTAACGAATTGCCATGTCATCCGGAATACGAATAAAATCACCCTCAGATGATGATTCAGTTCCATCACCTACGCGCAGTACGAATTGAGAGAACGATGGATCCAATCTAGCTCGCATGTTTTGTGTAAGCCTTCTTCTCTTTACGGATGACCACAACGGGGACATTGGGAGTGTCGAGTCGACAACCTCTGCCCTAGTTCCACGCCTAACCACGGGAAGAACCTGTCTAAAATCACCACCAAATACTACAATTTTTCCTCCGAACAGTTCATTGCATCCTGTTACATCTTGCAATGTTCTGTCAAGTGCCTCGATAGCTTGCCTATTCACCATGGATGCCTCATCCCATATGATCAAAGTAGTCCTCCGGAGTAGCTCTGCAGTCGCACTTTGTTTGCTGACTGTACAAACAGATTTGCAATCGAGCTTGATAGGAATCTTAAATCTAGAGTGTGCCGTCCTCCCACCGGGCATATTATTAGCTGCTGCTCCAGAAGTGGCAGTAGCAAGTGCAATGAGCCGACGGGATCGAACCGTAGCTAACAATGCCTTATACAAATATGTTTTTCCCGTACCACCTGGCCCATCAATGAAAAAAACAGCTGGACTGTTGTTTCCAACATGCTCCATAATCTCCTCATAGGCAGATAGTTGGTCTTCATTAAGTGAATTAGATGCATGCAACTCATCTTCTGATACCTCTATACTATTCTCTTCATGTACTTCCCGAAAATCTTCACAACTATAATCATTATTTGCAGAGATCTCAGGAAGACCATACATATCTAAACTTTTCCCCATAGTTTCGAGATATTCACCAACACTCTTGAGTGTCATATGTTGCACCATTTCCGATAAGCTATGGACTCGTTGGTAGTCTTCCGACATGTCCATGTAATGTTTGTCCCACAACTCGCGGGTATTGGCTACCTCACAAAAAACTAAAATCGTTGCAAAAAGTCTTCTAAGAGCTGACGGGACTTTGAATGTTGCTGCCTCAAGAAGGCACTCAGATAGACTGTCATCTATTTCTATTAGACCTCTCGCCTGAGCTGATGCTCTGTATGATAGATGCACAACTCCGTCCACCGTTTTAAGATGTTCAAATGAAGTTGCTCCTCTTACATGGTTGAGAAGTATGCGCAAGTAGTACCGGTCGGGATCTGTTGGAGGAGCATAAACAACTCTACCGACCTCACCTCCTCTTTTACGCAGTTTTCATATTTTATGGCTTTGGTCCCATGTAAAATACTCTGGGAACTCCCTATATAGGTAATTCCTTGCCTCTGGGAAAGTCTTGTTAGCCTCAAAAAACTCCGTTAACATAGTTTTCTTTAGCTTATCCCTCTGGCAAACCTCCTCCAAATCATCGTTCTCGTTGTAACAAATGGATTGTTTACCAGAAACATGCAGCTGCAAAGATCTTACCGAAGGCTTGATCTCACTCAGGTGAAACCCGAAAATGCGCCATGCTGCCTCCGGTGGTGACACCCATCGAGCATCTTGAAACATTTTAATCTCATCGATGGACGCGCTGGCTTCAGAAGATCCAACATGAACTTGTGTACGGTCGTGACCCTTGTATATATACTTGAATAGATACTTCACGGCCTTGATACTCGAGCAAATCTCGATGTTGATGTGGCAGTTGTAGCGCATTAGCAAATGTGGGTTGTAAGGAGCCACCCATCTATTGTCAAGTTCACAACCTCGCACGTGCACTGTATGGCCATTGTCTCTTCTCCGATATACAGGGTAGGAGTCCTTTCCCTGAACAGTTGTTTCATTAAATTGTCTAGGATAGCGGAACCTACACCGACCACTTCTCATGCATGGGCTTGTGTTTCTCAAAGGCCCACATGGTCCGTGCAACATGTGTTTAACAACCAGTTTGTGCAACTCAGGATACTTCCTTTGATCAGGGATCTCTGCGGACACAAGGTTGTCATATTGTTCTGGATTTCTGATCTTACAACCAGACTCCAAGATTATGAGAAAATGTGCATGAGGTAACCCTCGTTTCTGAAACTCAATGACATACACGTGCGCAGCGACATCTCCAAAAAAATTACCTTTAAAGATAAATTTCTTCAAATCCTCCATTTTTGCCCGAAATACACGGGCTGTTAAGTCGGGGTGATCTTGTGCTGTTTGTCCAGGCAATAACTCAGCACGTATCTCATCCCATTCCGGATTGCACGTCATGGTCAAAAAGATATCAGGCTTTCCGTATCTCTGTACCAATGCCATAGCATCTAAGTACCTTCTCTGCATATCTCTGGGACCACCTATGAATGAAGGCGGCAACACAATAAGCTTGCCAACTCGAGAACCTCGCACCTCCCCTGCATTTATACTATCCACAATCCCTTGGTATAGGTCTGCGCGTATCTTGGGCTGTTCGTTTCTTAGGTAATCCAAACGGCATGACTCTATCTTTATGTACATGTCTACCAAAAATTGTTGAAATAACATTCCTCCCACAAGGATCAAATTTTTTTCAGATCGTATTTGCAACTTGTAGCAGTAATACTCTCTTGCTGAGACAACTTTCCTTCTTTTTGAATCACGACATTCTATAATAAAAAGAAGGACCATGTTATTTAAAAAAAAAATTAATCTAATTATTAATTACTTGATCATTTAAATAAAAATGCGAAGCAAAATGTACCTCCATCTTCTTCAAATTGAGTCATTTCTGTTGTTGAAGTGGTAGTCACAGATTGGCCAACCATTGGAATTTCTTTATGCCAGCCAGGCTCACCATTGGGATGTAACAACGGATATCCTAATGGATCATAGCATCCATGATAGCACTGAACTCTCGTAGGACAATTATTTTTATCGTACACTATTATGCTTCTCTTGTACGATGTTTGATCTCCATTTCCCTCGACCCAGACGGCACCAACTTGAGACGCAGTTGGCTTATTATGTGTTCTTTGATCAAGATCCCTAACGGATGCATTTAGTGTTATTCGATAATTATCGAGCGTCGGTATGTCTCTCAGCATCCTAAATGTTTGTGCATATGGATTATTTGATAGAACACCCATTAGTATTTGAACGGTGCTCCTATCAAGATTTGGTGTTCTATCCATCCGTTGATCTAACTCTGTATCGGTATCATAAAAGTAAAGCTGCAAGTATTTTGGTTCATTTTGAGGAACCAATTGATCTAAGAAATGATGAATCTGGCCGTGAGCACGAAATGTGTACACACCATCTCTCATGTTGGCCAAATTTTTATCTACCCTCGCTCCCAACGATGTGAATGAAAAATGAGAATTGTAACATCGTATGAAATGTCGGAAAGACACACCATCAGGCTCTTCAGTTGTAAATAGACGATACAACTCATCAGGAACTTCATTCGAGGCGAGTGATATCTTACCATTCATGCAACAAAAGGTAGGAAATTCGTACTGGAATCGCTTAGCTTTACAGAACTTGCAATCTCGTTGCTTCTGCAGAATGTCAGGTGAGGGAGGCAAGCCATGATATACAAAATCAAATGGGTCATTATTTTTGCCTTCATTTATGGTAGATGCTAGTGTCATTGTTGGGTTTAAGCGAGTTTCCCCATCTTCAAATAAACCTACAATAACAATAACGCTTATATTATCTTTATATAACTTATGTGGTTCTATGGAGATAGATGATAAATTTTTAGGATTTGCAAAAAAATTAATTTTATTACCATCAATCTCCGCCCATGACTCTTCTGATGGAAAGATGATGACATCGTCACTTTCATCTAAATCTTCAATTTCATCTGTTAAAGTAAATGACAAAAAACATGATTTGTGTAATAAACATAAACATTACTCATTGTTATGATGCTATGAATAAAATCATAACAAAAGAAAACATTTACCTTCATTAGTTATCTGAGTTTGCCTTTCTATATCAAGCACTGTAGTCTTCTTTCTCTGATGTATTTCATTGATAGATGCATTTCCACCCTCAATATGAGATGATCCATTTTCAATTGAAGTGTTATTGCATGTGTAGAGTTCATCTGCTGCCATGCTGCTGGTCAACCCATAAATTCGCTTGTTATTGTACTCTCGCATCCTCTCCTTTCGTCTCTCTTTACTTGTGTAATCCATGCTTGCATATTTTTTGTTGTTATATAAACGCTTGCGTTCCTTAGAAGAGCTAGATGACATTCTCTTCTCAATTATAACTGTCCAATGATATTAGAAAAATATGACATTAACTTCATAAGAGCATCTACAATGGTGATTTCTTTTAAATTGCTAATGTGATGTGTCAATTGCTAATATAATTGTTGGGTTGTAGGCCAATTGCTAAAAAAGCAAATTTGCTTATAAAGCAAATTATTTCTTTTGGACATGTGATACTCTCTCTCTTTCCTATTGGCTATAATTCCTTCATTCTCTTTCTTATTGGTTCTGACCCAATTTCTGAGATGGAGGGGTTAAGAAATTAAAATTAACTTAATTTTTAAATAATGATTTACAACTGTTTTTAATTTTTTACGGATTGCTAGCTTGGAGATGCATTTAGTGATGTATTGATTGTAAAATTCATATATACACAATTTGAAGGCAAACTATTAATACTAATATCATTGACCTGGCGACTCAGAATGTCCGATCAGAATCTGGGCCACTACGGTAATGCACGGGGATCTTTAAAATTCGTGCGAAATATAAATCGGACGGTGCAGATCTAAAACCAAAATTTGACTACCATTTCTCCTCTCCAGTGCGCATCTCTCTCTCCCAACTAAAACTCAGAAAGAAAAAGAAAAGAAGAAAAGAAGAAAAGAAGAAAAGAAGAAGAAGAGCATCGTCTCTCCCTGTCTCGATCTCCACCTAGGCGCACGGCGGCGCAGTTCCTCCCCTAATGCATTCCACCTCGGTTAGATTGGCCCGGATTCAAGTTCAAAATTTGGGTTTCTTTAGGGGATCCGTACCCTAATGGTCCTGGGTTTCTTATTATTGCATTCAACATGGCAGTAGCAATGTAAATGACAAATCTATCTCGTTTGCTATCTTGTTTTATGGTAACTGTGGTCAGGTGTTATCTGGGTTCTTGCTTATCTCAGATATGTATACTGTATAACTGTGTTTGTTGAGTTACTTAAATGTCGATTGTAGCTCACACATGTTTAAATATTAATCAATTCTTATTCTGAGATTAAGAGCTGACAGTGCTAATTTTCACTGTTTTTGGGTCCTGATTTCTGGTGTTAGTAAACCTGATGAAGATTTTTTGCGTTTTACTTGCTTGGTATTTATATGTACTGTTGAGTTTTTTTTTTTTTTTTTGAAGAGAATATAGGGTGTGAAACTTCACCAGAACATTTTGAGCTCAGAACTGTTATTTGAAGTTTGAACAGATTACCTGTTGTATATATAATCACATAACCAAGGGCGAAAGAAGGAAAGAGGACATTACATATACATATATTTCTCAGATGAGAATCTGAGAAATATATCATATATCACTCTATTTGAATCATGATATCATTATTGGTCCATCCTCTGATCTGACAGCTTCGGGACATTGTTACCATGATAGCACGCTAAACTAAATCATGTGTAAGCTTGTATGATTAATATTGTTTGATTTTAAATATTTGATGAAAATACAAGGATTTTCATAGATTTCTAAATCTCTTTTCTGATATACAATATAAATATATTTTTTTGAATAAAAGACAAAAGGCAAGGTTCAAACTAAAAAAACTCCAAGTTTTTGTCAATTCTGACCTATATAATTGAAAGGAGAATGCTTTTAATTAAAAAATATGGAGTGAACACTCTATTCTATATGCATTTTGCAATTTTCAGAAACAATAGGGTTCCTTGTTTAATTTCACAATACATCCATAACAGACACTAACAGAAAAGGAAATTAACAGAAAAAAAAAATTAACAGAAAATAACATAAAATTTTTGCATAAATGACTTTCAGTACACTACAATTCATACATTCATACATCCATACATCCATAACAGCAACAAAGCAACATATACTTCACAAAAGAGTAACCAACAAAATTTCAAAATATATTGAACCTTAATTGTTTGGGTGCTGGTCTTTCATAACAAAGCAAATCAACATTTAAGAAAAATAGCTACCCAACAAAACTACAAAAATGGCAACATCAAACACAACCATAATATCAATATCATAAACCCCAAACATCATTTGACTCCATCCTTGCATAATTAAAGAGGTAGGTTAATTCTGTGCAAATTAAATAAAGCTTTAATCATAAATATTATTAATTTTTGAAAGATAACAACATTCTAATTGTTTTTTAAACTTACAATTACCTATGTTTCAAGGCCAAGACTTCCGGCATGATTGGATCAAAAGTAACACTGGAAATATCTGTGGCTTGCAGATAATTAACTACAAATAAATCCATATTTAACATACTTTTATACGTTACTAAAAGATGAATATTGAAAAATGAAAGGAGGACAGATATGAATGTCGTACGTGGTGTATGAAGGATTACTTTCACCCGAGTGACAAATATGATGGACTTATCATGACATGCACGAACAAGCCTCACATGGTTGGTCAAAGGTAAGCCAATCAAAACTAATGCAATCACATTGCACCTGGAAAATTAAAGAAGTTGAACAAATGTAACGAATAGAAATACAAAGTTGGTGAGAAATGATCTATATCATATAACTTTCATAATAACACTATAATTCTAACTCACGTCATGTCTAGTAGATAAATCTCAAGGGCAGGTACACGATATCCTCCATTTGAATTAAGGTATTCCACTTTATGCCCATAACAGACTCGACCAACTACATCTAAAGGAAGGAAATAAAAATTGTAATGTGTCCATTAAAATTAAGCAAGATATTTTGGAAACACTAACAGCTCCTAAATAATAACTATATGAACAAAAAATAATTACCTATGAGATGATTGCCGTGTTGGATCCCGTAAATTGTTTCAATGGATGACACTATGGGGTAAAGAGGGAAATTACATATGCTTTGACAAAGAGGAAGGATAGTGGTATCTTTGTCAAAAACAATTTGAAAATCTCGCTCCACAATTTTACATTTAGCAAAAGTCATATACTTTTGATATGCCGGTTCGACTTTGAAATCCTTCAAACAAATCAAATGGCCAACTCGAACCCTATTTTCTACATATGATTTCATCTCGTCCGGAACTTTAGCCAACATTTTTGCTCTCTAAAAGAACCAAATGTTAAAACAGCATGTAGGTAATATATAACTAAATAACACAATTTGAAAGAATAATGCGATTCTTACGTCGTTATCTAGAAGGACTAAGTAAAGTCTATTATTACGGCGAGTCTTCATCATGAAATGCACGCGCACGACATTCATATCCCACCAAAAGTAATTCAGACACTCCAGTTGAGCAAATTTTTCCACCGTTAAAAAACCCATTGCTTGACTGCCATAAAGAAACTCTTAGAGGTATTTAAAAGGTCATCATTGTATGTTTATTTACAAATCTGTTGAGTGTATATATACTCTTTGATGAAAAAGTCATCACTTAAACAGTAAAAAAAAGGCAGAGATCAATATGTAGACAAAAATTTCAAAAAATTGTGAGAAAATAGATATCTTCTATGTGGAAAAACAGAAAAGCCAATCCGAGAAGCTATCCACTCACAGTGTTCTCATAAACCCTTTTTAAACAGAGTTGAGCATGAAATAGATAGAATAGAAGAGTTGTACGACATGTCATATGAATTGACTTAAAGGACCCTTGAATCAGAGATATGAAGAATTATATGAATAGTGAGAAGTAGATATATAAGTAATAGTAAGAAATAGATATATAAGTGATAGACGACAATTGAGTTCCAGAACAAATGAATATAAAGCAAAAGAAAAAAGACAGTAAAAAAACTAGTAAAAAAGACAAAAATATAAAGCAAAAGAAAAAAGTACCTCAGCAGACACGAAAAACCCTTGTGTACTCACAAGATTCGAGCTCGGAGATTGCACAAAAGAGACCAGGTCGGGATCGCTGAAATTTGGAGAAGAGATATATAGGTGAGATATATAGAGAGAAATTAAAGAGACAAATAGGGTTAATTCCTTGCCTAATTTGTTAAAGCTAACCTTTTTCAGTTACGATTGCTGAAATTTGTTAAAGCAACTTTTTCAGTTCTAAATAGGGTTAATTGCCAAAATTAAAGAAGTGACACTCTAGTTAAGATAAGGCACTGTTACACTTGTGACTTGTGAGGTATACCGGTCTCAAAGTAAGTTAACTCAAATGGTGCGTTATTGCAAAGGATACAGACTCATTTGCATATTTACCGGCCCTAGGTGAGTCTGAATAATTTAGGCTTGTGCGCTACATGAAGCCAAAACATATACTTTTGAAAAGTAAGTTAACACAGGAACACTGCTACATGCTTGAACCATACCCTTATATGAAGAAAATTAGAAATAAAGATCAAATAGTGAAGGGCAAAAGCTATAGCACAGGAACATGATGTGGTATGCAACATTATACACTTAATACAAGTACTTAATCAAGCAAGATATACTTGTTTCGCAAATCTGAAAACATTGGTGAGAAACATTAGTTAGCGAAATTGACAGATTTTTTGAGAAAACAAATTTGCAAAGAAATAGACGGAATGAGAATAATATATATCAGTGCCTTCTCAATTCAGAGAGCCATTTTTGTAAACAAGCATAACCATGTAACAGTTCGGGTCGACCAGGTTAGGGAAAACAGTCCTTCTAGACTGGGTTTAGCCTCCTATCATAAATAAGCAAAAAATACCTCGTATCATAAATACAGCACCAAAACACAGAATGTTTTGACTCATGTATCCTCTTGAACAACTTTTAAGAATTGTAGCACATGATACTTCTTATCTAGGTTTTGATGTTGAACAATACTAATGGTATGCACAACTAATAAAATATTTGGAGGGTGTATTATAAATGTAAAGTTCCAAGAGTAACAAAATGATAATAAATAGAATTGACATGAATTTTTTAAAATTTCATTTTTACAAGGCACACAGCTATTGGCTGAGCTCCCAATTGAACTAAAAGAATTGGAAAAAAAAAATACCAAATTAGATGCGCAGTTAATAGCTGTGTTTCACACTTTCACCCTTTTTTTTATAAAAAGCTGTGGAAATTTCGTTTATTTTTTTATATCTGATGAAATGGTAGCTAAAAAAATCGGCCAGCGTCCTAGCTCAAAATTATGACTCAAGACTGTCGAATTAAAATTAAAGTAGGTTTTATTAGCTATTGCAAATAGAATTACTTTCTCTATGCTTTTCTGTAATTTGTGGAAAGTTAACTACTGAGTACTGCAAAATGTCTCAAACTGGACTGCATAAAATAACGTGCCTTGGACTGCCGTATTTTTTCATTGAACTTTTCGATTCAATTATAAGATTGAAATTATTCAAATTAGGTTAATTTTTCAGTTATTAAATTAGATCATCATTTTTATTAAGCTGAATGTATTAGTGAAAGCATCCAATATATCATCTTAATTTTGAAGTTATCAAATATGATTTGATCGTACATCCAGTCGCAACTGTAAGACACTGTCCTACATGACTTGTCCATTGAATTCTTTTCATCAGATACAATTATTCGATTAAAATATTTCAATTTTATTCTGTTTTGTTGTTTCTAATGAATTGAAATTAGCTCTCCTTAGAATTTATTCTGATCAGAAGCTTAAGTTGTATTGTTTTGGGCCATTTAATTTAAGAAGATATTAAACTTTTTGAATTCAGGGGTCATACATTTGAAGCCTCTTTAATTATTTGGGCCTTCGAAGGTGAAGCTACAAATACTATAGTTTTAAATTAGAAGTCCAGAAACGTTCTTTAGTATACAACAATACATGATATTTCAGTAGAAGTTCCATATCAAAAAAGAAAAAAAGAAAAAATATGCAATAGAAGATTTTTCTCTTAAATCTAATATATCGGTTAATTATACTGATATATTTCCGATGTGAGAGGTTATGTTATGAATTCAAAATTCAAACAATTTTTTATTTTATTATAATAACATGCTATAAATAGTTAAGTACCTTGATCTTCAACTTTTACTTAAAAAAATTGTACTTGTATATTCTAATTTGATCCAGGATGTCTTCTCTAACTTCAATGATTTTGGTGTTTTTAATAGTCTGCTGGCCACTATATAATGTAGTTTTTTATATTAAAACTCTTGAGATATCTGGTTGAACAACCGTAGTTGACAGCACATAGCGGTTCATTAATTGACTGATGGCAAATACCCTTTTCCAAAATTTAGTTGTGCTGTCCATGTTAGTTCTTTTTTTTTTTCATATCAACTAATCATTTTTTAAAATCAGAAATTTAATTTATCTTCCTAGCTGAAACAGATTCCACAAGAACTGTACAAAGTCCTAAAACATGAAAATTAAGTACAATTAATGTCATGTAAGGCTATAGTTAATTGGCTAGATAAGAAGGTAGACCAAGATACTTGCACTTAGAGTTATTGGCGGAGCCACATGTAATGAATTTTGGAAGAGCCACATGTAATGAATTTCGATCTTATTTATTTTTTAAATTTTGATCATTTTTTCTATATATCTTAAAGAAATTAAAATACAGAAAAAATTCTATAGATACTGCAAATTTATTTCTTTTTTTCTGAAAAAATTCCTTGACCCTCATAATTCGAAAGTGTACCTGTTGACAAATAAGGAGCGGTACCGGCAACTACATGAGCTGGTGCCGACTTTCCAAGTTTTTCTTCTACACCTGGGGCTGTTGCCTATTAAACAAAAATAGGATAAGATAAAATTCATGTTTCACATCAAAGCAATGAACATTTACTCATTTTTGAGATGAACATATATTGTAAAAAAAAAATGCTGCTACAACAGCAGCGTACTGAAAAGTAAAGCATTGTTTATGCTTTTTGTTCTTGTTTATAAAATGGTATTCTCATTCTCATTCGTGCCTTGTTTACAAATCTGTGTTTAGGGTTTGTTCCATGTGGCAACAGCATAGAGTTTCTGAGGCGAACTGAGGTCTAAAAAATTAAGAGGGGAGAGAAAACAGATAAAAATTAAGAGGGGAGAGAAAACAGATATGATAGATTTCTGTTAAACGCCTTAGGGAACTCTCTACGCCAGATGTCTCATCAGAAAATAGCTGAATTCAAAAAAAAAATAAGAGCAGGTTCCAAATCTCACCGTTAAATAAGATCAAATTTGCAACTGACAAAACAAGTCATCAGGTGCCTAACCGGATGTTTCTGGTACATGTATTCTTGACTGGTACCATGATAATCCACCAATTTCATTTGTTTCAGAACATGGAAGTAACTGAAATCTATAACCAAGTGGCAACTTAAGGAGTCAAGGTTGGAGCCGATTCTAACTACACACGCACCACTGGTGTAGCTGACATTTTAGACAACTGCAACTGGTCAATGCTATCGTTGAAGAAAATACCTCAGAACAGATTGGATCATATTAAAAACTGTCCTGATATAAGTTTGCGTTGCATGAAAAAAGATATGTTAGCCTACAAACATTCCTTAAAAACGTCTTCAAGGCTTGTAGTTTATTTGCAGCATAAAAATCTTCCATATATTTTATCTGATAAAAGGAAATATAAAGTAAAAGAATAACAAAAGCCACATTGCATTATACAAAAGAAAACCAAAAAAGGCACCAAGCATCTTACTGGAGGGCTTTGGCAATTGGCACCAGTACCATTACCTGCTACTGAGATGGACCTACAATATTGGTTCTTACTTGAGTTGTAAAATTAATTCAAATCCATTAAGTCAAAGTCCTCAAGCTCATAGCCTCAGTAGCATGTCAGATATAAACTCAAAGCAGATCGACGAAAAACTAAAAATTGTGTTATTCCAAAACAAAATAGTGAATCTGACAGGCAAAAAAGGATGACCCTAAACACAGATTTTATAAACAAGAACATAACCATGAAAAGTAATTCAGAATACAAGTTCACTTACCGGTACAGTGGTAAAATCAGGTTGTGTGTAATTTGAGATTTCAGAATACAAGTTGAGGAAAGGGTAAAATCAGGTTTGCAATTTGAGATTAACGAATTTGAATGATATATATAGATAAAAGAGTCGGTTGAATTTGAAATTGCAATGGCGGGACAATTACCTGTCAAATTCATTGAGAGATCGAAGAACCGATATTTTGTTCAGAGGAGAGATCGAAGAAATGAGAGTTTAAAAATGAATTTACTGCTGCCGACATTTTTAAGAATGAGAGTTTACAATGCAAAAGAGAGTTTAAAAATGAGAGTTCAAAAAAAAAAAAAAAAGGAGAGGGACACGTGGGGAAGGAGAAAAGAATTCTTATCCAGTGCAGTACTGTAATAGGGAATCTCTTACAACTACTTAATCTGGACCGTTATTTTTAACTTTGCACTAATCTCAAAGCCAAATAATACTGCCCGCTGAACTCTTTAAAAAAAAAAAAAAGAAAGGAGAGGGACACGTGGGGAAGGAGAAAAGAATTCATATCCAGTGCAGTACTGTAATAGGGAATCTCTTACAATTACTTAATCTGGACCGTTATTTTTAACTTTGCACTAATCTGGACCGTTATTTTTAACTATTGTAAAAGGGAACCTTTTACGGTACCGTCCAGGAATAGATCCAGGAGAAACCGCGTGGGGAAGAGAAAACGCGTGGCACTTTTTAGGGAGAAAAGGAGATTCAGTGTATCACTTTCTGTGTCTCACTATATGTAGCATGAATATAAATCACTAAATTTAGATTTCTACATGTTAGATAACATGAAATGAATGCATACAATCGAAATCACTAATTTATGGCTGAGATTAAGATGTACTTTTGATGAGTGGCTCAGATTAAATCAATGAACGGCTCAGATCTCCTCTTGACAGATAGAGGATTGGATCCCAAAAAAATTTACGTGATATTAGTAGTCCGGATTTTGATAGAATTGGGGGTCAGTGGTGAGGGTACTAAGGTAGAAACTACAGATTGCTTTATTTTTCTTTTGTAGTTTGAACTTTGAAAACAATTGCGTGTTCGGTGTTCCGCAGTTCATATTAATAAAACAGGTGGCAAAATACATTTCTTGAGATGAATCCGGTAGGTGTAAAGATTTGGGCTCATCCAGTGAGGCCCAATAGCCCAATATTAAGGCCTATGACCGTATAATTTGTTGCCTGTCAAATGAGCTGTCCAAAAATCTTTCAAGTACAACTTCCTACAACATATCCTACTTTACTTAATGGAACTTCGAAAGAATGAAAATATAGCCCAACATCTGATTGGTACATTATCATAACTAATTTACTAATCATCAAATTAACCATTAGAATACCTCCCAAGTCCCAAGACAACAAGAGGGTAGCAGCACTCTGCAATTTGGGATCCAAAAGACCCAAGACTGGTCTGATTGCAGAAAGCCCATTTATTGCCATATATAGATAAATCCATTTTGAGGATGAATGGTCTGGTCTAAGAAGATAGTCCATAACTGTGGAAAATTTTATAATTACATACATATAAAGATTAGAAATTTTAATTATTTTGAGAAACAACAAACTGAATTATATTGGCTGAACCATGTATTTGTCAAATATTGTGTGGAACATTACCACTTAATATTAAGTTCATCTTTACATATGTCCTACATTCTTACTATTATTTTTATATTGGCGTTTGACGATCCATGGAGACAACTATTGACATTTTCTGTCTATGAATATTTACAGCTTAGCCTATATAAAAAATGTCATAACTTATAACTTGTACTTGCATATGCCAGCTACAGCTAGGACTAAATTTGTAACTTCCAAGCTGAATATATATAGAGGAGGGATCAAGTTACAACAAATTTGAGTTACAACAAAGTTACAACAACTATTTTTTTTATTTTCAAAGTCCAAATTGTCGATCCAAACCGTTCAACATGATCTCCACAATAATATGTGCTTGCAGATCAAATTTTACATTTTTTTTGAATTATTTTACTATTTATTAAGTATTTTACAAAATAATAGTCATATTCAGACCATTAAATTTTGTACCCATCTTAATAAATAGTAAAAAAATTTAAAAAAATATAAAATTTGATCTGCAAGCACATTTTATTTAGATAATCATGTTGAACGGTTTGGATCGACGATTTAGACTTTGAAAATAAAAAAAATGGTTGTTGTAACTTTGTTGTAACTCAAATTTGTTGTAACTTGATCCCTCCTCATATATATAATGTAGTTTATTCCTTGCTATTATGTTTAATTTCGGTTTGCATGATGGCTGTGATCACCTAATGTGTGGTATCACAAAATATTAACGGTGGATTTTTGTAATTATCTTTCCTATCAATGGAATGGGCTTTGCCTCTTTTAAAAAATATATATATATAATGTAGTTTATGGGCACTTAGCTGGTTCCAATATGACACTGATTGAGAACCAAAAAAAAAAAAAATTCAGCTATAGACACTGCACTTAGCTGCTATTGTTCATCAATTAATTTTTTTAATGATTAATATCAAATAGATTATATAAAATATTGACTAAATGATAGAACAAAACAGAAACACTATATTAGTTCAATTAAAAAAATGAAGAGCATTCTTCTTTCAGATGGGTGTATATGAATGATTTAACAATTGTACACGGTTTTATTGTATGATATGTGCGTGATAAAAAAAATAAAAACTTTTTCAAGTCATCGATCCGCTTCCTATTAAAATGCATTTCTATCTATTTTTTTAAGTCATTTCTCTCATTTCTAAAGCACTTATAGATTGTACATGTATTTATCTAAGATATCTCTTGTAAATAGGTTAGGCTAGGGCAAGAGAAAAAACAAGAGAGACAATATGTTCACTGCATGGTGAAAAATGACGTTTGGTGGGTAAACTTGCAAGTAAATAACTTGTTGGGCTGGAAGAGTATCCTCTCCAAAATGAGTAAAAGATTCCCTCAACTTTACGGTTTGAGATTTACTCTCAGCAGCTTTGAGATTCGGACTAGCACAGAGCAGTATTATTTAGGCTTTGAGATTCATGCAAAGAAAAAATGAACAGTCCGGATCCACTAATTCTAAAAGATTCCCTTTTAAGGTACTAGCTAGGGAGGAAATGAATTCTGTTGGGTTAGGACAAGAGAAAAGGCAAGAGAAAATTCTATTTTTGGAGGTTAGACTTGCAAGTAAATGCTAGGAGACTAATGAAGTTTGCTTGTTATGGGCTACTTAAATTCATGGACAAAATCTGTACTATAGTCCAACTACCAATTGGTCGGCTCTATTTTCTTGCTTCTCGTTATTCATTCTTCATTATTTACTACTCCAACTACCAATTGAGGCATTTGATTGCATTTTCATTTTCATTTTACTTTTTTTTTTTTTACTTTCGACAATTCCATTTCATTCTATTGCAACTATTTCACAACAATACCAAAATTTCCCGAACTATTCCCCCACACACATGTAAAAAAAGTAGTTTAACGTAGTTTTATAAGTTTATTATAGCTCTTCGTTTAAATTTTGCACGAATACTCAATCAGTACAAAGCGGCCGTAATTATAATTTTTATATGCACATATTTAATAATCCAACCACCGGTTAGAATAAACTATTCCCTCTTAGTAAAATAGATAGTATTAATACGTTAAAGGAAGTATATGATCTCAATATTCTAATTTTACATTTTCACATCAATATATAGTTTCAATCAATTCTACCCTCTTTCGGGAACTATTCAACTTCAATTTATTGCTTTCCACATTATATCCCACTCAACTAATAATTAAGCCCACCAAAAAGGCATTACTATTTTACTTATTTTAAATTAAGGAAGTATTAGTGAGCTACTTTCATTTCTATGACCATCGTTACTACTGAACCAAACCAGGTGATGATAAATCGTTCAAATAAACTAACTATGACATCCATGAAGCAGAATAATCGTATATTATTTTGGTTCGCGATCGTTCAGAACTGATGTAAAGTTAATTCAAATTAAATTATGGCACTACTAAGTGAGATCTTCAAATATTAACAAATAGTATGGCGAAGAGAACTCTTCGTGTGGAAGCTTGTGAGTTCCAAATCTAAATGAAAAGTTTTTTATAGATATTAAATAAAAGTTAGTAGACTAGACTTCAGTTTTTCTTATCAAAATAATAATAGTGAAAATATCAACACATTAACTTAATTTCAATTATTAGGTGGGACTGCATCCAACTACCTCAATTCTTGATCAGTGGAACTCGATCCAAAAGTGATCCAAAGACCAAAGACTAGGAGTCAATTCTACAGTGATATTGCAACTCCATAACAGCGCTCCATGCATCATTGTCGATGCAGGTGCAATTTAATACTCACCGGTGGAAAATCGTCTACCAGGAACGGTCAAAAATCGCCTATCAAAACAGAATGGAGGCGATACTGACTCAGGCGATACTGATAGTACCACTAATTAGGATCGGTCAAATAGCCGATATTGATTCCATAATCAGGAACGGTCATTTATAATAACCGATACTGATGTTGACAATCAGAAATGGTCGTTTGTTATTAACCGATACTGATGTTGATAATCAGGAACGGCCTTTAAGAACAATCGATACTGATTTTAATCATCAGGAACGGCCTTTTAATAAATGACCGTTCCTATTGGTTTTTTTTTTTTTTTTTTTCGCTGCTGGCCTATATGAAACAAGCAACAATATGCGAAATATGAAAGCCACAAATGAAAGCCAATTCTATAGATAGTTCAAATCCTATACCTAATATATAAATAATAATTAAGCCCAGTACAATGAGTTGTTGTAATCAGTTAATTAGCATTTGAACTATATATGTAATCCTGATTGAATGATATGGATATCTAATTTCTGAGTGTTATACTAATTTCCCTCAAATTAACTCCCTATTTGCTAATGAAGATTAATAATTTTCTACTTGGGTATCTCACAAGCTTGCAATATCTTACAGAATGTAATCTCTATCTATTTTTAACACATCTAAAATTTATCAGACAAGCCAACGCTGAGGATCATCGTGTAAAGCATTTTATCACATTCAATCATTTCCACAAGCAAATTTTTGATAAAAAGGCACCAAACATTAGCAATTATAGCAAAACCAAAAAAACATTAGTCAACAATTAACACATACCTTCTTCAATGGAGTAACAAATTAGTATATTACTGATCCATAGTTCCAGATGAAGAATAATTCTCTAATGCTATCTACAAAGTAGAAAAAACGAAAGAATGAGAGTACAATTCTTATTGCAAAACCAAATAAAAAATTCAATTAATTTCACAGTTACTATCATTAGGTCTCACGGCCTCACGGCAGGTACTGGAAGAGTCGCCTTGCCTCACGGCCTCATGGCCGGTACCAGAAGAGTCACCTCCCCTCATGGCCTCATGGCAAGCACCGAGTAGTTGCCTCGCCTCACAGCCGGTACCGGAAGAGTCGCCTCACCTCACGAATCGTGGTGCTCAGGTCGAGGTCGAGGTGCTTGCCTCACGGATCGTAGTTACCTCGCCTCAATTAGTGCTCAGGTCGAGGTGCCCCTTTCTTTCTCCCCTTAAAATTGCGAGAATGGATCGGAGTGAGCACGAGATAAGGTAGGGCGTAATTTGAGGGATTGTTGAACCCTAATGATGAGAATTTGAGGAATGTGAAAATGTGAGCGGGAATGAAAATGAGTAGCGACTATCAAGAACGGTTGTTTATAAACAATCGTTCCTGATAAGCCACTATCAAGAACGGTCGTTTATAAACAACTGTTCCTAAAAGTGATGGACTATCAGGAACGGTCGTTTATAAACGACCGTTCCTGATAAGCCACTATCAAGAACAGTCGTTTATAAACAACCGTTCCTAAAAGCGATGGACTATCAGGAACGGTCGTTTATAAACTACCATTCCTGATAAGCCACTATCAAGAACAGTCGTTTATAAACCACCGTTCCTAAAAGGGATGGACTAACCGGAACAGTTGTTTATAAACGATCGTTCCTGATAAGCCACTATCAAGAACGGTCGTTTATAAACAGCCGTTCCTGATTTGTTCTGGACTATTAAGAATGGTTCTTTATTGACGAACAATTCTGATACATATTTTCAAGGTCGGCTGATACTATTTGTCCGATCCTAAAATATTAGTATTACATTTTTGAAAAGTCTGATCATGATGGGGCGATACTATTTGTACATTTTCTACTGGTGACTCTAGTCCATCTAACTTTTACTTTTGTATTAACTTTTACTTTTATGAAAAAGGAAATGTTTATCTACTATTGGAAGCTATCGGTTTTTTTACGTTTATTTTTTGTGTGTGTGTTAAAAATAAGAACATTGTATGCATATGCCAAGCTTAATTATTAATCTGCTCTGAAACTCTGAAGAAAAACTGAATTCTTTTTCTGAATGTAATGAAAACTACAGCTTTGTCATAAATAGTACTTTAAGGTTCTCTATAAATAATGCAATGAAAACTATCGCTTGTACCGGTAGTGAAGAGTTATGGGTGTCCAACTTACATATATACAAAAATGGGACAGTATCCGCGAGAGAAAAAATTGACTATCCGCGAGGGTATACAGACATAAAGGTGTTTTTTTTCTATTAGCGACAGGAGTATCTGCGAGGGTATACCGACAGTATCTCTCGCAGATACTGTCCCATTTTTTGAGAGAATCAATTGACCCCATTCATTACATGTAGATTTGTCCATTATTGCAGTTAAGAACTATCATTGCGGGTTCATACAATAAACGTGTTGATTGATCCCTCAACAATTTCATATTTTATGCCATATTGAATCACCATGCTTGTCTAATTAAGAAATCTAGTTTGGAAATTTTGTAGTGTGTTGATCAACCAATTAAGATCAGTATATGGAGGTTCATACCAGATATCGTTTTATCAATTTTATTTTGGGTGAGGCTATGGTAATATGCAAGTTACAGATCAGTTCATGCTATGGATCCATATCTCTGTATTTAATTTTCAAATAGTGATATTTTGAATGGTCTACAGCCATTGTCTAGTTTTAAAAAAAAAAAAAAGATATTTTGAATGGTCTAGAATTATTATATGAAGTGATATTTAACCTATTAAAAAAATAGTAAAAAAATTCTAAAAAATGAAAATCTTGATCTTCAAATATATGATGAAAGAAAAAGGAAAATAGAGAAGTGGATTTCAAAGAAGATAAATGAGGGTTGGGAAACAGTGCTATTCATTAGGGTGCGTTTGGATCGTCAAGAATAGAATCGGATTAGCACTTTTTTTGGGTTAGTGACTATTTTTCTCCACTATTAATTCTATGTTTGGATCACCCTAAGAATAGAGCTATTTTTAGAGTTAGCGTTGTTCTTGCTAACTCATTCAAACGATGGAATAGCGCTAATTTCAAGTTAGCGCTATTCTTGCTATTCTCAGGATTATATCCAAACGCACCCTAAGAAGGTAGGATAGGGAGATAATTATATAGGGAGCTCGTACATGCTTCTGTTCATAATTTAGTGACTGGTCCCCCGTTCATGTCACATAAGCTGCATATAATTAATTGAACGTACAAAAAGTTGTTGGGACACAGTGTTATTCATATTTACTTCACATTTTCTATCCATAATTGAACATACAAGAAGTTGATATTACGTCTCGAGAAGTATGGTTCATTCATGGCTCATGGATGGGAAAAAGATTATTATTCCACCATACTTATATATATATATATATATATATATTACTTCAAATATTGTTCCAAAACACTTCTGGTCTTTTTTTTTATGAAGAAAGAATAAAAGATTTTGAAGTTTGAGACAACATTAGTATTCTTTCATGAGGAGGGTTCAAATGCCTCCATTTTTCATGCCTCCACCATGCCTCCATTTTTTAAAATGATGTAGATCATATCCAACGGTTTTATTTTGACTTTTAAGTTTTAAATTTTGAGTTATGAAAGTTTTTAAAAATGGAGACATGGTGGAGGCATGAAAAATGAAGGCATTTGAACCCTCCTCTTCTTTCATATATAATCATGAGAAACTAATTCAACATCATTTCTTCTATCATAGTTACGATGATATTGATAATTTTTTGTGTTCTATGTAAGATTTTGCAGCACTTTTTCTTTAACAAAAATGGAATTATTCTGGTCGTGCATTTATTAAGGGCCTGTTCGGAGATTACTGTTCACGTGGGAAAAAAAAATTCACTCAGACTGAATTTTTTTTTTCCCACGTGAACAGTAATTTTTAGTTCAAAATTTTTTCAATCCCGTTCCTATTCCCATTCCACTCCGTCCGCCGAACAGGCCCTAAAGGTTTGGTTGGGAGCTCGTGCTTCTGTTCATAATTCAGGGACTGGGCCCCCGTTCATTTCACATATGCTATTCAAAATTAATTTGTTTTATATTGGCAGTTGATATTACGCAAACATGGTGACGTCTGGATCGAGAAGTGATCATTCATCGCTCATCGGTAGGCCAGGCTAATGTTGATATTTCATAATTTAGGTGTTGGGAATTGCATAATGAATTGGACGTACAAAAAGTTCTTGCGACATATTTTAAAAACATAATTAAAAAAAATATTTTTACCAAATCAACTTGATTATGTTTTCTTTTAACAAAAACTATAAAAATCGAATTGCCAATTCGGTCTGCTGAATTTTTTTTTTGGACCGAAATGGCAATTCGGTCCCAGTTAATTTCACAGTTTCCGCAGAAAATTAAAGCTGTATAGCCGTTTGTGTAATGCCCAGGGACCGAAATGACAATTTGGTCCAGAGTTTTTTTAGCCCGGACCAAAATGCCATTTCAGTCCTAATTATATAATCAATATATGTTAGAATTAATAGTCAACGTACTCAATTATATAATCAAATATGTTAGAATAATAGTCAACGTACTTAATTATAAATCTGCTGTGATTCCAAAGGATCGCAGGTCCTGCGATTCCAATCACAACCATTCATTTATTGAAATCCAGGAATCTCAAAAGAAGTTAGTTTTTTGTGCACGAATTTCGAAACATATGATCGGTTGGGATTGGAATCGCAGGGACCCTACGATCCTTTGGAATCCAAGCAGATTTATTTTCCTTTAATTGGGGATTTGCACGAATCTCAGACCACTTGTTATGTTAAATTGGTTACTTTACTGAACTGAAAGTAGAAAAAAAAAAAAATCACATTACTCTACGACAGAAAAACTGTACAATAACAGATGGGATCCACACCAAACACATACAATGAAACTTATGTATTATTAAAAGAAAAGAGATCACCGAACAAATGTATTTTGACAATCTTGATAATTAATTTGAAATTTTTTATATAAATTGATAAATAGAAAGTAAATTTGGAAATATTGTTGGGCCTATCAATTTTTTTTTGCAATCATCATATTTCCAAACAATTTAATGTCATTTGTTTAGGAGCTATAAGATAACTTATTGGGCCTATCAATTTAATGTCATATAATTGAATATCCCCATAAAAATTTAACTTTCTTTGTTCTATCCCTTTCATTTGTTTAATTATTTATTTAATTAATTTAAAAATTAAACTGACAAATTTACCCTTAGATTATATTATAAAACACCGGCATACCTATCTACTTTTATCTTCTGTAAACTCTCATACACCCAATCATATTACTTTTGTCTTCTATAACTCTAGTACACCCAATCATATTATTCTGTCTTCTATAACTCTCATACGAAACATATCCACTTTTCACTCCAAATGGACCCGGAGATCGAAGTGACATCTGCCTCAAAGTCCCCGGAGAAAGAAGTGACATCAGCCGCAAAACGCCCGCCGGTTTGTCCTATTTTCCATGCCCCAGCGAACATCAGATACGGTCGAAAATCTGATTTTGAGCCTAAGTTGGTTTCTATTGGGCCATACCACCATGGACGTGAAAACCTCAAACCCATGGAAGTTACAAAGACCCGGTTCATGTCAGACCTTCTGACGATGTCAGTTGATGAAAATCAGAGCTATTTAATTTTAGATCAAAGTCTTCAGTCGAAAAAAAATGAAGGTCCAAGTCATATCGATTGTGTGCCTGTCGACCCCTTTAAAGAGAAGTTTGGAGCCGTGCTCGTAGTTTCTATGAAGAGAAGTTTGACCATAGTGATGCTAGTTCTTGACAGTTGCTTTATTATCCGAATAATGCTCTCTCTCTCTCAATATGTCGAACGTGTACCATATAGCATGGCTAATTTCCTAGATGTGAACTTAAAAGAAGCAAGATCTGACTTGCTTCTGTTGGAAAATCAAATTCCCCTCTTTTTTATCAGGGAGGTGTATGCATGGCTTTTTCGAAATGCTAACATCTATATAATACCCAACTTTGTTGAAGTCCTTAAATCGTTTATACGCGTGGATTTGCCATGGAACGTGAACGTCAATGATAGACAATTGGGGTCATCAGAGCATTTGCTCGACTTTTATTGGAGAAGCTCCGGGCCAAAACTGGGCCTGGATGATAAATTGGGTCGAATCAGTTTTGCTTTATTAGAATGGGCTTTTGCGGCAAAGAACCAAATCCAACAGGCACAAAATAACGACTCAGCGCCGAAGTTTATCGCGAATGCAACTGAACTTCACCAGATGGCAGGTATAAAATTTGAGAAACTTAAAAGTATCGATCTTCAAGTTAAATTTCTTAAGGGCATCTTGTGGATGCCATGCCTTAGGATTGACTCAAGTCATACGACCTTATTCGTAAATCTCATTGCCTATGAGAACTCCATGTTTCCCTCCATTCGAATTATTAGCACCTACATAAAATTTATGGATGATCTCATCGATTCAGAAAAGGATGTGGAGTTACTTCAGAAATCCGGTGTTATCTATAACACACTGAGCAACCACTCAAAGGCTGCCACATACTTCAATGATATGGGTAATTTTTGTTTGATTGACAGCAATAACAATCGTTTCTCCCAATTGTTTAAGGACGTGGAGAAATACTACGAGTCCAGTTGGAACCGTAGGTGGGCAAGCTTGAAACAAAACTACTTCAATAGCCCATGGGCGGGCATCTCGGTGTTCGCAGGTGTGGTCCTGCTGTTTCTTTCGGGAGTTCAGACATACTACACTGTCTTCCCAAAGAAATAATTAGCTGATAGTTTGTTTTTCTAATAAGCCCGGGATATTGTTTCACTTCCTGAATGCCTACGTTGTTAGTTTTCCTTTTCCTTTTTTTTTTTTTTTGTTTGTTTGTTTGATTTGGTTTGGTGTTGTATTAAAGTTTGTCCTCTGGATATTTGCTTTCCAATGTACCCGCAATGATGTTTACAATTTGGAGTTTAAATTGTCATTACTGTACTATGTTTGCACGTTGCTCCCTCTCTGATTTGTTTTATATATATATATATATATATATATATATTTATATGTATCCCGCATTGTACTTTGTTTGTCTCGTGCTATAGCACTACTGTAAGAATTGACCAGGATCTTTTTCAAACAATTAAGATTAATCCAGATACGGCATACATGAAATGTTGAAATTAAACTTTGTTTCTACCAAATATATCCACAATTATTTCACCCAAATTAAATTTCGTACACCATACTTTTCTCCAGATATCTCCCATTAAACAACCAAATCACACCTAATTTCACAAAAATTAATTCCATGTACTTACCCAACTTTTGTCCTGATTTCTCAGATTACGTAATCCAAGATCAAGAATGTTAAAAATAACAGCTAGTTACAAATTTGAATTGTAACGGCTAGTTGTAGGGAATAGTGTCATGTATTTAATAGGTAGGAGTTAGTAGTTAGTAGTTAGTAGTTGCAATTAATAGTACAACGGCTAGTTTAATTTTATTTTTCTTCTATAAATAGAAATACATGTAAAGCTGAAAATAAGATATAATAAGTTGTTTTCTTACGTCTCTTCTTTCTTACAAAAATTAACAAAGAAAGTCTGACAATCGGAATGTCGCTAAAAAGTCATTAACAAATTCATGATAGTAGTCATCTCCAATTATTAGTATTGGAATGGTCTTCCATCAAAACCGAATTAAGAAGAGATGCCAATTACTTAAGGTAGTAGAATTTTTCAAAAGTCATCTAGTGAATTGTTAGCATTTTACAGGAGCTAGGTACATGAAGGAAATACCGACTTGTACTGGTATAGTACAATGTTAGTCTTGATATTCATCCTCTATTTTGCATATCCAACATTTAGGCTCGATAATATGAACTAAGACATATATAGTAAAACAAAAGCTAGCCTACATCAAGATAATTAAATTGTAACTTATAAGAGCAATACTAATAGTAACGACGACATGCGTACTCACTACTACAGAAAAAGAGATTGCAGACCACAACAACAAAGTAGGCACTTTTCGCGAGAGAAAAAGCGCAATGATGACGGTACTCTCTCGTGAAAAGTACCGTCGCAAATAGAAAAAGCACGTTTATGACGATACTCCGTCGTGAAAAGTCACTTTTTATTCTCGCAAAAAGTCTTTGATTCTTGTTGTGGACGAACATTACCGGAAGAGCAACACGGATTTCCCTGCCGTGTATGAGTTGAGGGTGTATAAAAGGTACCCTCTATAGACACGGATATTTACCCGTGTATATCTAACGCTTTCTATACGGATTACCAAATAAACAGCCGTGAACATACACCTGCCTGTGGCGCTCTCCATATAACCGAGCAAAACGGATATTACGTAAACGACCGTGTACGACTACTCTTTATTCACGGACAATGCAACTAAATGTCCGTGTCGGTTACTTTACCTACACGGACATTTAGTTGCATATCCGTGTCCCTCTCTTAACAAATCAATAAAAAATAAAATAATCCTTGTATCTCCGAACTCGTTCTACACGGACATTGGTCAGAACAACCGTGTCGAATTACTCTAGCTACACGGACGTTTAATTTCATATCCGTGTCCTGTGATAACTATCGTACACGGACAAATATAAATAATCGGTGTAGAACACCGAAAACGATCTACACGGGTTTTTGTTAAATAACCGTGTCAATTATTGTTTTCTACACGGACTTTTAACTTCATATCCGTGAAGCTTTCTTAACTATCATACACGGACTGTATAAAAGAATATCTGTACTCATTTCTACACGGTTGTTTGTTTAACAACGGTGTGGAATTACTATGTTTTACACGGACGTTTAGTTTCATATCCGTGAAGTTCTCTTAACTACCATACACAGACTATATAAAAGCATCCGTGTAGCTCTCTGTACACATACACGGGCTTTTGTTTAAAGTCCGTGTAGCGTTTTCTTTTGACACGGACTTATAATTCACATCCGTGTAGCACGGACAAATATAAATAATCATTGCTCACTCAACTCGTTCTACACGGGCTTTCGTTTAATATCCGTGTAGAATTGTCTCATTTTTTTCTTGATTTTTTTAATTTCTGGGCTAACCTCCAGTTTAATTTGCTAGCCAGTTTTCCTACAAAATTCATATACCATTCTGTTTTGCTAGCCAGTTTTCCAGATAATTTGACATTAAATTATGCTTGCTAAATTCATATCTACACTAAATTGTTATACAAATCCATGTTCAGCATTACAATATTCAGATAGAAACCATCTTGCCCAGCTACATCTTATAAAGTCGATCTGCTCCTTGCTGTACTCAGTTTGCTTTGATGGTTGCTACAATTATAATTTGGTATTAGTTAGTAACAATAAAAGGTAGATGCAAGGCAGTCGCAAATATCAATTGCTAATTTAATGAAATGAGAATTATAAGCAAGCATAATATGAAAATATCAATTGCTATTATATAGGCACAATTAATATGAATTACATACCACATCTGGAAATGTGATTTGCCTTTCTTTCGACAAAGTGAAGCATGGAAATCATCATGTAATATCCGCATTCCCAACCGGCCTCCTGTTGCGGGCTCTACAATTTACATTTAGCAGCCTATGTTAGAATGACAATAATTTTTTGAACAAAATATGAAATTATAGAATTGTGTTGTGCTCACCGGCCACCACCTCCAAGTCAACCTATTTCCCATTTTCTTGTCCTTGCTGCGCAATCCTCCTTTTGTAACGTATGTAGCAAAAGCCCTTACAAAATGGAGTGACTCTAATTAGCAATTCCATAATTTGTTATAATTGGAAAAAAAATCAAACATAGTGAAAGATTATTGCTTACTTTTGCACATACGGGTAGATTGCTTTGCACGTGCTAAATCCGATCCTTTCTTTGGGCTGCAAAGAATCTATCAAGTAAACCGCACTCAGGCAAGGCACAATGATGATCAAACACCAGTGTCCCCTGTGGGAGGAGAAGAATTATAGGATCTTAGCATACAGTACCCAGATATTTTGGCATATATAATAGTGAGACACGTGTTTGCTTGACTTGATGGTGTGATTTCAATTATTTATATATTTAATCACAAGGTTAGAACTAACATCTGGTGGTATGGCAAGAGAAGAAATCTCTTCTTCGCCTTAGTAGCTTGGAGCATCGCGCACATAGGTAATTCATAGCCTCCTTCGTAGCATTTTTCACGTTCGACGCACTAAGTACGCAGGGGTCCAGAAAAGCACACAAGTTCTGTTTGCCCTTGCGTTGAGAACTATTGATTAGCCTCCTGAAAAATTATCATATGACATTAGAATATATTCTTCAGTGCTATACACATGATATAAACAATTTTTGGTCACTAACATGAGGAAAATGGTGATGTGCCCCACTTCGAGCCATTTATCGGACCCCGAGGCATGTAGAAAGTCCTTGAAGTCGGTGAACGACAGCATTACAGTCGAGCCATCGTGTAGAAATATCCCCGGAGGGACAGGTATGACGACTTCCGTCATGTCCTTGGGTGCCGCCATCAAGCGGTCGTGGAGATCCCGCAAATCCTTTCCGGGAAGGAGCTTATATTCTTCCTCGGTGAGCAGACGAGGTGGAGGTCCTGCTGGTTGGACAGGAGGGTCATGGCCTGCTGGTCCGGCAGTAGGGTCAGCAACTACTGGTCCGGCCGTAGGGTCATGGCCTGCTGGTTGGGCAGTAGGGTCAGCAACTGCTGGTTGGGCATCAGTTGCTGACCCTGCTGCCGGAGCAGCAGTTGCTGACCCTGCTGCCGGAGCAGCAGTTGCTGACCCTGCTGCCGGAGCAGCAGTTGCTGACCCTGCTGCCGGAGCAGCAGTTGCTGACCCTGCTGCTCCGGCACGGATTGTATCCCGCATTGTACTTTGTTTGTCTCGTGCTATAGCACTGTAAGAATTGACCAGGATCTTTTTCAAACAATTAAGATTAATCCAGATACGGCATACATGAAATGTTGAAATTATACTTTGTTTCTACCAAATAACCACAATTATTTCACCCAAATTAAATTTCGTACACCATACTTTTCTCCAGATATCTCCCATTAAACAACCAAATCACACCTAATTTCACAAAAATTAATTCCATGTACTTACCCAACTTTTGTCCTGATTTCTCAGATTACGTAATCCAAGATCAAGAAAGTCTGACAATCGGAATGTCGCTAAAAAGTCGTTAACAAATTCATGATAGTATTCATCTCCAATTAGTATTGGAATGGTCTTCCATCAAAACCGAATTAAGAAGAGATGCCTATTACTTAAGATAGTAGAATTTTTCAAAAGCCATCCAGTGCATTGTTAATTAGCATTTTACAGGAGCTAGGTACATGAAGGAAATACCGACTTGTACTGGTATAGTACAATGTTAGTCTTCATATTCATCCTTTATTTAGTATATCCGACATTTAGGCTCGATAATATGAACTAAGACATATATAGTAAAACAAAAGCTAGCCTACATCAAGATAATTAAATTGTAACTTATAAGAGCAATACTAATAGTAAGACACAAGAGTGAAACGACGACATGCGTACTCAACATAATTTACAAAAATTAACGGGGTCTTTGTCAAAAAAAAAAAAAAAATTCACCGGTCACAAGGAAATTATAGGTGCCATGTACCAAGTCATTGAGCGGGATTGGGCAAAGCTAGCAGGATAAGTTACTAAAATGTGAGAGGGGTTGAGCAAGTATATATTTTCAAAATTGTTGAAACTTCTTGAGGGATGTCCCAAAAATTTCTTCAAAAGATTCTCAGTTTATCACGTGCACCACCTGGTACCACCCGATAAGAATCCCACTCAAGTAAAATGAGGATCGATATATTTTTTTTTTTTTTGAGGTTTTGTCGTCATAAAGGGTGAATTCTAACTTGTGATATATTTTCGTGCTGCTTGTTTCTTTGTTTTGATAGAATTGAAGGTGCTGAGGTGGGGAGTGCTTTATTTTGCTTTTGTCAGATAGTTGAAATCAAGAACGTAAATCGTGTTTCATCTTAATTGAAACAGGTGGCAATCATAACATAGAGATGAGCCCAGCAGGTGTATATGTATGGGCTCAGCTAGTGAGGCCATCTAGCCCAATAATAAGGCCCAGAATCGTAATTTGTTCCGAGTCAAATGAGTTGTTCGAAGTCTTTCAAGTACTAATAAAACTTCCTACAAACATATCCCACTTTAACTAATGGAAATTTAAATAAATAAAAATATGCACATATAGATTACTTTTATTGGCAAAAGACAACATCCATGTGGAAGGTTGTGGGTTCGAAATCCGGATAGATAGAGGTCCTTTATAGACATTAATAGACAATAATATAAATTTCGAACCCACAATCTCCGACATAGAGAGTGTGGAAAATGTATTTTACATGATACAATGCGTGACGATTTGACATACTTTGAAAAGAAAACAATGAATACGATATGCTGATATACATGGTATATTAATATAGTCGATTAAGAGATTACTCTCTTATTGAGAAATTGCAGATTTAAATTTTATGCATGTCAACAAAAAATAATATGAGAATTTTGATCACCTTGCTCAGAAAAAAAAACTTTCCTAGAGAGAGATGGACTCACATGTGAGAAGCTACCAATGCATTGCATTGCCATTTTACTTTCTCCCGCATCCGGACAGAAGTTCAAATGTTATCGTATATATGAATGTCCATTCATTTGACAATGTACTTTCATAGACACGTTTATGCAAGATACAGATTCCTTGAGAGCCCAACTAATGCAAGAAGTAGGCAACTGATTTATAATGTTTTGCATTATGACTACATCCTTGTTTTTCCGAGTTTATGATGTAGTGGAAATGATTAGTAAATGGATGTCTATCTTAGCTTTGGCACATGTACCGTTATACATTTTATTTTTTTGCAAGTTATATTTCTATTGTTAATGAGAGGATGTCTTACTTTTGGTTATCTGTAACATTGAACATCTTAGGTTATTTTTAAATTTTATTGTGACAAACTATAATTTAATATAGTTCTCCAGTTCCACAAACTAAACTTAATTATATACCCGAGATTTTTATTAATATCCAAAGTTTAATAGAAATTATAATTTATGCCCAGAGTTCGAACTTTTCGCCAAAAATGCCCAAGCCGGCCACAAAATGGCCGGCTTAGAGGGTAGGAGTAAGCCGGCCATTTTGTGGCCGACTTACTCGTTTTTTGTTTTTTTTTTAAAGAGACACTATGAAAGACCAAAATAATGAAATCTAACACTGAATATTTAAATTTTTTATTTAAATTATTTGTTAGACTACTTCTTTTGATTTATAATTAGCATATTTATACTTAAATACACTAGATTACCAAAAATTATGTTGAATTACACTAAATTACGTTAAATTACGCTAAATTACAATAACTTCGCTAATTACGCTAAACTATGCAAAATTACGCTAAAGTAGACCGATTCTGTGCCATCTTTCATGAATCATAAAAAATAGTAAAAAAATTTGAAAAATAGTAAAAATTGGTATTCTACAAGTTCATTATGTAACTAATTTACTGAGCTAAATATCATCGTTTTTCGCCTTTTCAGCGAAGATATCGTCCCTATTCTATGTAATTTAGCATAATTTACCGTATTTTAGCGTAATGTAATGTAATTTAGTGTAATTCAACATAATTTCAAGTAATGTAGCGTATTTTAGTATAAATATGCTAATTATATATCAAAAGAAGTAATCTATCAAATAATTTAAAAAAAAAAAATTTAATTTTCAGTGTTAGATTTCATTATTTTGCTCTTCATAGTGTCTCTAAAAAAAAACGAGTAAGCCGGCCACAAAATGGCCGGCTTACTCCTACCCCCCTAAGCCGGCCCATTTTGTGGCCGGCTTGAGCATTTTTGGCGAAAAGTTCAAACTCTGGGCATAAATAATAATTTCTATTAAACTTTGGATATTAATAAAAATCTCGGCTTATATACTATCACAACTAGCAGATTTTAACTTTTTATCACCTGGTTTTACAAAGAAAACTCAACCAGATAAAGGAGCAGCTCAATTGTCATAAATAGAAGTTGCAACTTCACCCAAATAATCTAAACTGTTGTCAAAATATTTATATACAACCAAACACTACAATCACAATTTAGTTCTGATTGATAACCAAAAAGCCAAGAAAAGGGCCGAAGGGACAAAATGGTCCCAGTAAGTATTGATCGAATCACTATGGTCTATGCTACCCTTCTATCATGTAATAGAAGGGTCAACAATCAGGCAAGCCTTATTTAGTAAAAGCTAACCACCACAGTTTTGTTTGGGACAGTAGACTGTAGACACAATATATATGATTCTAGTATAGTTAATATCAGCTACTTTATAAATAATAAAAAAAAATTTAATATATGGTAAAATGCACATATACAAGATGTACAAAGTTATGGACAGAGATTAGAACAGAGCGAGATTACCATCACTTTAGAAGATTGGTCACAATGTTGTTATTAAACGGGTCGGATACATGTTCAACAAGGTTTTGTAGAGGCCCTTTACCCGTTAGTGCCGCTTGAAGGTAAAACCCTAACCAGGCAACCATTGCAAGGCGACCATTCTTTATCTCCTTCACTTTAAGCTCCTCAAATGAGATCGGGTCTTTAGAGAGACCAAGAGGGTCAAATAATGCCCCACCCGGATAATTAATGTCACCAGGCAAGTATATACCTAGTGGTTCCAGTGCCTCAATCCCACAGTATCTTGCGTATTCAGGGCCCACCTAAATTATTAATGAATTAGTTATCAATTCAAGAACTTTGATCCTTGATCTTTTTTAAATCATGTTTACAAATTCTCTAATTGGATTGGGGTGAAATGTAGACTTTTTTCTTTATTGTTTTATTATCTAAATAATAGAAAAAACATAATTTTATTACGAAATAAAATAAAATAAATGAAAGTCTGCTGGTACCATAAGAAGAACTTGGCAAATAGCAATAACAATGACACCTTGACTGCCAGCTATGCGCAATCCAGGGATTCCCAAATAATCAAGTGTATCACCCTGCAATTACAATTTTGAATGAGAGAATTATTATAAGAAACTTACAGCAAGTCATGCATTGCTAGCATTCCCCAAGAACCAGGTACTATTAAGCTTGAGCGCATAAAAACAATTAACAAGTTCATAGTTTCAGAATAACTCAGCAAGGTCAACAGTTCATAATGTGGAGAAGTTTTGTGTTGTGCAACAAATCAACCACCTTAAGATAGATCGCAGAATAAAAAAATAAGAGGTTTGGGACACTATATTTTAAAGCATCCAAAGGCATCTCCTCACATATTCAACGAAATATATTTTTAATAAAATGAACTTTAGATCTCCTTTATGCAAGACTTAACAATAGAAATCGCATTCGGGCATAATTTTTTTGCTGAGTTATCCCGGTCCTTTATTTTCATCCACAAAGATTCCTTTAAATTGTGGCCTAAACACAAATAATTCATATAATTTGGAAACATGCAAACTAGTAGCAGATACTTATATGCATGCTCTGTACTCACCTGAAGTTTAGCATATCCAACTTTCCACCAGACCGGCTCAACAAAGTGTACAATGCCAAGTAGATCCAACAATTCAGGGATAACCACACCTAGTGCTGCCAGCATGGCCCACCTCGCATGCAATATCTCAAAGCTACATTAACACTAGAACTTATTAGCAAAAAATATAAAAGGAAATTAGTACACAGTAGCAAATAACATAAAATGGTCAAAATGGAATGTCTTCTTGTTGAATCTAATGGTGAAAATTATGCTGCCTCTTTTACAATGATAATTTTCAATCTTACGCATTTTGAAAGGGCATACAAAAGTTACAAAAGTTACAAAAGTGTTCATACAATATCTTAAATGATTGATCTAGCAAACAACAAAGTACTTAAAAAAAGATTCAGCAAATGATGATAAAATAGTAAATTGAAAATAAAAAACTATGTCCTTGATTCAATTTCCAAAGTCAAACTAGCCATTTTCACATGTTATTAACAGCTAATGAGTTTTTTTTTTCACAAAAGAAAAGAAATCTAATTCTTGGTAGAATGAAAGCTTATTAAAAAAAATGTTATGGGAACAAAATCACATAAATGAAGAAGAAAAAAGGAAAAAGGAAATTGACATACTTGAAGTACTTTTGGAAATCGATAGGATCTCTTCCAAGACCAGCAACATCAAATCCATAATCACCTGCAAACTCTCCAGTGAGATGAGGTGGATAGTTGTATGGGATTGGGCCAAGCCAGCGGGGCCTGTCAGGCCCATACCAAGGACTGTGAATGAATTTATTACAAGTGAAACGAGTTAATTAAACAGAATTTTATGAATTAATAAAACTTCTTATGATCTTATGAGCATACAAACATAACTGAGGCCTCCAAAATGTTATTACGCAGTATGGTACCAGTAACTGATGTCTCCTGATTGATATGCCTCACGGGCAAGTACCAACTTCCAGGCCAGTAAGGATCTAACATTGCCAGAAGTTTTTCTTAGTTATGACTAAATTTGTATACTTTAAATGTTTCATTAAGAGTTAATATCAGCCTCTCAAATATTGCAAACATAACATAGATGCAATACCGGTAAATAACCTGATTGCTATAGTGCTGTTCTAAAAATACCAGCTCTAGTTACATAGACTCCAAACCAACCAGACAATTACTGGAAACACCAAAAGTCACACAAACGGAATCAATTCTTTTTATTTGTATTTTTAATGTTAACTTACCTGACTTGTCTAGCTTGTCTAGAAAGCGCTTTCAAAGCAGCTGCCTCCTTGAGAGCCGATTTCTTCGTCTGCTCCAAGCGGAATCGAAGCTGCTCGCCTAAGGAGCTATTGGCTATGGCCTTGACGGCGGTGAAAGGTATGGCCGAGAAAATTACCACCCCGGCTACCTCCTGCCATGAGGCCCTAACTTTGAAAAATAGAGACTTTGAGGAGCGAGAAGAAGAGGTTCTCGTTCTACGGTCTGGTGTGATAAGTGGTGAGTGGCGTAGCCGTAGCACAGCCATTCTCTGTCTCTCTTGGATTGTTCTAGTTTCCGCTCCAAAGCCTTCGACATTTTCATGTTATTTAGACTTGTGGTGACGAAAATATGATGAAAAGTAGTAGTACTAGTTACAGTAAACAAAAAGGGCATTTGGTCTAGTGGTATGATTCTCGCTTAGGGTGCGAGAGGTCCCGAGTTCAATTCTCGGAATGCCCCAACTTTTTTAGTTTTCTAGTTTTCTCGCTTGTAAGAGGGGAAAAAAAATAAAAACAAACCGCTTGGCTCGAAACCAAGAGTCCGGAGGGACCGCATCATATAGAAATACGTGAAAATATTCTGACCAAGTAGTTCAAAACCTCTGATTAATTCTTTGAATTTTCATTCATTCGAGGAAAACAAAGTCAAAATCTCAATGATGGTCACCACTCAAGTAATTGCTCAGTGCTGTTCACTAGAATAAAGTAATAAATTGGGCAACTCTTGCAATTTCAACCCTTAGGTTGAGTTGCATTTTCAACCCGATTGTATGTGCATTTCCAGCTAAGTTCATATCATTAGTTAGATCAAATTGGTTGTGAATATTAAATAGTTGGGTAGTTTGATCTCAAAAAATGAGCACAATAAATTTCTGAAAGATGGGTATGCTTGAAAAATATTATTATGCAGAGCAATCCATACGTACATCTAATTTATGCTATATTCATTTGATATTTTCTACAACTGTCACAAAAATTGGTCTCAATCTAAATTATAGAGTTGTAGGTGTGTTCTCCTTCATTAAAATACAGTATATATTTGGTCCGATTTTACATTGTTTATTTTGATTCAAAAGAGAAATTCACTGCTCTGATTGCAGTAAAAGATAAGTTGCAAAGACATTGTATATTTCATTAAATCCATAATACGGATCAATATTTCCGTTTTCAAAATCCTAACGGTCGATCCGAATCGTTCAATATGATCTTCATATGAATATGTACTTGCAGATCGAATTGTATATTTTTAAGAACTTTTTTACTATTTTTTAAGATTGATAGAATATCACTTGATCTAAAAATTATGAACCATCCAAAAACAGTGATATTCTACCTATCTTAAAAATAGTATAAAAATTCTAAAAAATATACAATTTCGTCTACAAGTACATATTCATATGGGGGTCATTTTGAACGGTTCGGATCGACCAGTTAAAATTTTGAAAACGAAAATATTGATCCGTATTATGGACCAAATTGTGATATGCATAGTACCATAGACTCAGTCTTTACTTATTATGTTAGTTTGAATATGTTCAAAAGTAAAAGAATCAATACAAACCTGTTTTCTCAGTCTTGTCATGCATATCAAGTGCTACTAAAGATTGCATTTACAACATTTGAAAAAAAAAACAAATAATATTTCTCACAATAATTTCCACGGGACAAGCCAACATCCGTATGCCTGTGAATTCATGTAAATTTTGTTCATGGAATCATGCATATATGAATCCCATCTTATTCATCCTAGCCAAATATGCCCTTGTACTATCCCATCTAATTGTTATATATTACATTACAATGTGGAAGTTAAGAAAACAAACATTAACCTGTGCATTTATCACAAGTTGGATAAAGAATTTATTCTCTTTAGAGGTGTTCCATTTTGACTGGGTACAGGCACGTCTTGGTTAACCCATGTAGCGATGAGGTGGTGAGCAATGGCAAATGGTCCTGGTATGAACATAGGCGCCATCTCGCCACTCTCTAGAGCATAGTCGTTGAAAGAGAACCCGTGAGGGCCCTGCTCCACCCCTTTGCATGCCTGGTCCACCTTAACTGCGGTTGATTTTTGTGCTTTTTCATATTCGGTAAATGTGATAGCTTTCTTCACCTCCTCTCTGCTATGCCATTGTGCATCTAAAAATCAAATTAAAATATCAGTAAGTTCTGTTTTACATGATAAGCATAGAATGCGAGGGTACAATGAGAAGCTTAAATTCATATAGACATGCAATACCCTATAAATGTTTACAATACTACTGATATAATTTGAGGATCTGTAGTACTAATTAAAAAAATGTAGAGAAAAATAAAATTAGTATGGAGGACAAGCTGTTAAATATTACCTTCGAGCTCTTTCTTGTCAACATGTATGTCCAAGGACTTGGCGTATGCAAAGAAACCAATCATCAGCTGACATGGCATACTACTGGGGCCCACTGACAATAGACACGTGCACTCATTACTAGTAATTCAAAATTTACTGAACAATGACAAGTTAGGATGATAATTTCATAGGAAGAGTGTAGAAAGCTACCTGGCCAAGGTTGAGAGCTATGATAAATAACTTCACCAACTTCAATACCGGTTTCTTCTAAAGTTTCTCTTCTTACTGCCTCTTCTAAACTCTCTCCTGGCTAATACAACACACCCAAATTCAATCGAACTATCCAATTTACATAAAATAAACAGTACCTTAAAAATTAGTTCAATTCGGTCTTAGAAAAACTAAAAAAAGACTACATTTAAGAAATGGGCAAAATCGTCAATGTTTAAAAAAACCCAAATAAGTTGTATTTCTAATCAAACCTAGTTTAAACAAAGAAAAAAAATTACCTCAATGAAGCCAGCAAGACAACTCCACATCCGTGGCACAAATCTTGACTGACGACTCAATAAAGCTCGGTCGTTCTCTTTATCAATTACCAGCATTATAACAACCTACTTAAACAAGTCAGAGTAAGCAATAAGATTTCATTTAATTTTGGATGTCTAAAAATGGAACTTGCATAGCAATTGAAGAGTCATACCGGGTCGACCCGGGGATAAATGCGCTTTTTGCAAGAGTCATTTGTGCATTGTTTTCTCCTCCCAGCACTGGTTGGTACCATCTTTGACCCGCAACTCCCGCAAAATTTTGTTAAGCCATGCCATTCTAGCAAAGCTCTTGCCTATTTAATTATTCACTTAATTAGATTATTAGGCATATCTTATTTGATTATATTTGTTCTTTTAGTATTTCTGAAGTAACATCCAATGCTTCAATTTTTTGCAACTAACACCCCACTATTATCAAGATAATTGCAATAACACCAACATGATCTTGTAACAGTAACCCTATCTGGTTGAAGGTTGCCTCAAAAGATGGAATTAACCAATAGCAGGGAATTGTGCTAGTTCCTAACTCATTTCTGGTTATTTTGGCATTGGCTTGGTGTTTCTCTCAATTATGTAGTCTAACATGGACACTGTCACTAAAGAATAACATCACAAATTAGATTGTAAAACTATGGTCTATGGAGATAAAAAATTTGTTGTGCATTAAGCAATAGAAACTAATGCCGGAGATATGTGAAACTTGAGGTTGTTCAACTGGCCTAAGCACAAAAGTTGTATATCCACTCATTAAAATGTAACAATACTCGAGGAAATTTTAACAGAGTACACTTGGAGAAAGCACGCAAAGTGTTTGATGAAATTACATGCCCTGCAATCGCCAATTGACCCATCGAATCAGCATCAGCCCAATCAGTGGCAACCATCAAAGTTCTCAAATCAACAAACGCCATCCCTTGTCCCCATTCCCTATTCCCTTCTGACATATCAATCGACCAGTAATGACACTGACACCCCTCCTCGGTTTTATCACCCGAACCGAGATACACAAAGTCACCACCTTTCACCTCAACTTCCTTCAAACGTGTCGAATCGAGCCATCCAAGCTCCCACCTCGGAGGATTCGAGTCGTCAGTGCGTGCCAACGGACGACCTTTCCTGATGGGGATAACGAGAAAGCGATCAGGGGTAGTAGAAGAGTCATCTCCCTCGGAGCTGAGAAGGTAAGGGGTGAGAGACTCTGGCTTAAGGCACGATTTGAGAGGATTTCCAGCGAAGGCGTGAGAGGTAGCCATGGCGAGTGGTCTAGAAATGGAGGAAAGGAGAGAGGGATTGGCGAGAGAGAGGAGAGATGAAAAGGAAGGTCGGAAAAGAAGCATTTGTTGGTAATCCGATAATTACGTTTGTTGGCATTTGTGGCTTTGCTTTGGTTGGTTGCGGGTCCAATTCAACGATTGAAAAGAACTGGAACCGTCCATTTAATAAAAAGTCATATTATCTTACAAGTCAGTGTGACAATGTGAGCATACAAATATTAAACATGTATATGTATCATATAAAATATAAATACCACAATACTATAAAACATAGGATCTATATATACTTGAAGAATGATGGTCAATTTTTGTTTTTCAAAATTTTCAACACAAATTGTAAAGACAATCTAACTTTGACTTTATTATATGTATAATACTTGTAGAGTGAGGCTACGGTGCTATGCATAGCACGGATTGGGTCTGTGCTACGGCTCAAAATTTGACTTTTCAAAATTCTAACGGTCGATCCGAACCGTTCAACATGATTATAAAATGAATATGTACTTGCAAACCAAATTTATATTTTTTCGAATTTTTATTTTTTTAGATAGGCTGTTTTTGGATGGTCCAGAATGTTCAGATCAAGTGATTTTCAAAAGAATAGTAAAAAAATTTGAAAAAATGTAAAATTTGGTTTGCAAGTACATATTCATTTTATAATCATGTTGAACGGTTCGGATCGACCGTTAGAATTTTGAAAAGTCAAATTTTAAGCCGTAGTACGGACCCAATTGGTGCTTAATTTGCAAATGCAAGTATTATACATATAATAAGCACTTCATTCTCTAAACCGTTGAAACCACTGTATCACGAGTAATGTGCTTATATTCTAAATTCATAAATTATATCATACAATGGAACAAAATATTTAGGGTATAACGTAATTATAAAATTATTTTATATCAAAGGAGACAAAGGTCCATTGTTTACATCTTTTTCCCAAAAAATATTGCATAGTATATTTTGAATTTTTTTAATCAGTAAGTGGCAAGTGTCTTCGCTGCCCAAGTGTGACTCGGTCACGCCTTCTATATATATATATAGTGCTTGGCTATTATGCTTATATAAGCATATGCCCACATATGCTTATAACTCATTTTTACGTTTTCAATGTTCAAATGGTCGATCCGACCGTTCATCTTGTTCTCCATATTAATATGTGCTTGGAGACCAAATTTTACATTTTTCTGAATTTTTTTACTATTTATTAAGCCACTTTGAAAATTGCTGATCATATGGTCCAGAATTTTGTTGCACTGTTTTTACTGTTCACCCAGATCAGCAATTTCAAAGTGGCTTAATAAATAGTAAAAAAATTCAGAAAAATGTAAAATTTGGTCTCCAAGCACATATTAATATGGAGAATAAGATGAACGGTCGATCGACCATTTGAATATTGGAAACGCAAAAATGAGTTATAAGCATATGTGGGCATATGCTTATATAAGCATAGTAGCCAGCCCCTATATATATATATATATATATATATATATATATATTAAGACAATTTTTTTTCTCAAATACAAAGTGATATTTTTTGTCATGACATGACGTGGATCAACGATGATCTTATAATTCATGGAGGTTATCATTTCTACTTTTGCTAGTTGAACACTATGTTATAATTGATATCATTGTTCATAATTTTATTATTCAAAAGTTTGTTTATGATAAAGTAATATAAATGTAAACCAAGGAATACAGACACCAAGACAGAATTTGCTAAGAAAGAAATATCTATACACACACACACACACACACACACACACACACACACACACACACACATTATGAGCTCAATATCCTGCAATATATAGTTTCTTTAAATGTGACGCCAACCATTGCGTAAGCATGACATCATTTTTATGACGGATAAGATCAGTCAACACATCAGAGAAATTAATTAAAGCCCAGAATTTAGGTTAATAAATGACGCGTTTAATTTAAGGTTTGTTGTGAAATGTAAAGAAAAGGTGGTTTAACGGTCAAAACCTTCTTAATTACATAATTAATTAACCAGCTTAATTATATATACTGGCTAGGGTACATTAAGCTACATAATGAGCTTCTTTTTAAGGTACAGATATAACAACAAGCTTCAGATGAATTAAAAGGAATTAAAGATAATGTAAAAATGCCAATAGGACCTTGAGGAAGGACATCCATGCAAATTTGTACAAAGATCCCTGACAACTTTTGAATATCACAAATAATCCCTGTTGACATCAAAATTAATTAAAATCACCTCAAACAAATCTTAAAATACATTCCAAATAATTTTAAGTCCAAATAAATTCAAATTAGACGTTAATTAAACCTAAATAGATCTAAATCAAGCTCAAATGAAACCATATTAAATTTAATAAACCAAAATTAAACCAAAACAACCTAAAACAAATTCAAATTTAAATCAAACCTAAATCATCTCAAATAATTTCAAAGAAATCCTTAATGGATTTAAACAACCCAATTTAACCTAAACTCAAGTAAACCCAAATTAAACTCAAACCAAGTCCAAATAAATTCAAATCAAGTTAAATCTAGATAAATCTTAATCAATCCAAATCAAAATAAATTCAAATAAATTCTAAATGAATCCAAATAATAAATCAAACCTAAATTGAGTCCAAACCAAATTCCCTAAAAAAAAGTACGGCTCTTGCAAGTTAGTCCCCGTGTAATTCATTTAGTAGCCATGTAAATACAAATATACCCATGCAATATAATATGACATGTCATAACTTGGCTGCTGAAAACCGAAATTTTTATTAATATCCAAAAATAATAATTAAATTACAAATCTACGTCCAGTTGGACAAGATTTCGAAAAATGTCCAAACCATGAATTAAAATTGCGGTTTTGGGCCTACTTTCCGTAATTTTAATTTACAGTTTTGGAGATGGAAAACCGCAAAAAAAATTCATGGTTTTAACCCAAAATAGCAAATTTTATCTCCGGATTTAGTCCAAAACCGTTAATATTTTTTTTTTTCAGTTTCACTGTTCTCACTTTATGATTTTAATGATTTGTGGCGTAAAAATAAAAATAAAATATAAGGATATAGTTTGAAAGGAATTAAAAGAGAGAAAAATTTATGAAGAAGGCTGTCCCTCTCATATGGGAATTCACATCCTCCCTTGTACCGCAAAAGGGAATCCTTTAGAATTAGTAGATCTGGACCGTTATTTTAACTTTGCAAGAATCTCAAAGCAAATGAGAGTAAATCACAAACCGTAAAGTGAAGGACATATTGGAGAGGATAGTCTTCCCTCTCCCTCATATGGGAGAACTCAAAACCTTTTTGCAACCAAACAACCGACAGATGTTCTCTCATCCTCTCAATTATTTAACACCTGTTTCTCTCTGTTCCATTTTTAAATAGGAGCCTTTATTTTCAGGCCACAAATTAAGAAAGTGGAACGGTGAAACCGAAAAAAAAAAAATTCACAGTTTGAGTTCAAAACCGCAAATTTTATTTTCAGACTCAAAACCGGAAATAAAATTTGCAGTTTTTGGTTATGAATTCATTTTGCGGTTTTTCATTTTCAAAACCGTGAATTTAAATTGCAAAAAGTAGGTCCCAAACTGTAATTTTAATTTACAATTTAGATACTTTTCGAAATTCTGTCCAACAAGATGTAGATTTGTATATTAATTATTATCTTAGATATTAATATAAATTTCGGTGCTGAAAATGTTTTCTTTTTTCATTTGCATGGGTACGATTCTGAATTTATCAATGCAATATCTCCTCGTAAATTATTTTTTATTAAATATATTAATATAACAATTTTTCAAATCACAAACACTTTACGAAACTCTATCAATTCTTAACATAAAGTAGAAAAAACATAGATATTCAATAAAATTTGTTTTGCATAATATATGTGACAAGAGAGTAGAACTAGGTTGTTCCTAAGTTGACCAACTCTTTTTGTGAACTTAACTATAAAATATATCGGATTGACTTTAAATGACAAATTCGAACTGTTAAGACCCATCTACTTTACGAGTGATGCATAACATGCAAAATTTTAAAATTTTAAAATTAATTTTGTATAGAGTCAAGTGGTCAAAATACATTCAAAAAATGAATGCATTAAAATTAATTTATAAATCTTCTAATTTTGACCGCTTGACTTCATATTAAATTAATTCAAAAGTTTAAAATTTTTGTATGTAGACGCATCACGCATAAAGTAGACGGATTTCAACTATTCGGATTTGTCATTTAAAATCAATTCAATAAATTTTAGAATTAAGTTCACAAATTATTTTAAGGAACTTAGAAACACCTTAGTTCTACTCGTGACAATAATATTTATAACAAGATGTTCATCTAATTCTTCATGTGCTACTTATTAATTATTTGGTACGGACAACATTTGATTCTAATTATTAATTATTTATGAGGGTCGGTAGATGTTGAGCCGTCTTTTTGTTAGGTGGAAATGTAAAATCTTATTAGAATTTTCTTTTTTATTTCGTAATTAAAAAAATAAGTAAAGAGTTTAGATAACCTCTCTTTTAAGAAAAAAATATCGAATCATAAATTTAGTATTCATTTAGGGTGACCAAATTTTATGATCCGATATCTCTTTTTATCCCATCAAATCTCAAGATCACAAAAAAATCTGAAAACAAATGGGACTTATGTTGTATGAACAACACTATAGTAATTTTCAAAACGATACAAATACGACAATACAATACAATACAATACAATACAATACAATACAATACAAACATATTAAATATGATACTAGGATGAGACTAGGAGTGGCAACGAGCTGGCTCGGTTCGAGCTAGGCTCTAGCTTAACTTGTTAATTCTGGATCGAGTTATAGCTGAGCGAGCTAGATCTAGGGCATCCGAGCTAAAATCTCAGCTTGAAATCGTGACAAGTCAGCCTGAGCTGACGAGCTGGCTCGTTGGGTCTGGCTGGATCTTGTTTTAAGAAGAAAATAAATTCTATAAACTTTTTGTTTCGAGCTGAACCGAACTGGACTGAGCTAGACAACATAAAATGCACACAAATTCATATAAATTCACAAATTGATGCCCAGCTGAGCTAGCTTGAACTCGTTAATTCTGGACCGAGCTAGTAACGAACTGGCTCGTTAACAACTCGATTCAGTAATGAACACGTTGTTAGCGAACGAGTCAAATGCGAATCAAGATTGAGCCACGAGCCACGAGCTTTTTTGCCACTCGTAGATGGGACCGAACCTTAGATTCGGGATACCTTTCTGAATCGAATCAAAAGTTCGATACCTCTATTTTCGGTTTATTTTAAGATATTAATATAATTTTTAAAGGGTGTACAATGAATTGGCACGCTATTAATATTTTCATAATGAAACATGAAAGCACCGTCGTCGGAATTAAATAAAGTATAAAACAAAACAAATATAATATTATTTTTAAACAAGTTTATAATCTCTGATATCCCAAGAAATATAATATTATTTTTTTCCACTCGACTTACCTAAATGACCGTTGTTTGAGTCAAAAGTTCTAAAATAAGTTTAAGAAAGAAACAAAAAAAATATAATTAAATTGATATCGAATTATTCAGAAAGAGTCTAACAAAGGTGAACCCACTCGACACTACAATGACTAAGGATACATTCATTATTCGTAAACACATCTCCTTGAGGCCCTGTTCGGCTCCCCCACTGTTGCCGTGGGAAAATAAAATTTACTCTTGAGTGAATTTTTTTTTTCTCACAGCAACAGTAAAATTTAGTTCAAATTTTTTCTGATTCCACACCCATACTCATTTCCGAAGAGACGCCGAACAGGCTCTGAATGATCTTAATATATAGGAAATGAATCCCGTTAATTTAATGGGTTTGTCTAAAGTACAGCAAAATCATTTTGGCTGTAGTACAGTAATTCATTCAATTTTTTTACTGCCGTTGATCTTTAAGGGTAAAATTGATATAATACATATTATGTTATCTCTCCGTTAGCCCTCTCCGTTCTCTCTTATTTCCATTCTGAACCATTCGCCTCTACGCTCTCGTGGAACGTTATCCTCTGCGGAGCTTAAAAGCTCCGCAGACTGCGGTTCTTTTAATCTGATCCGTTAGTGGTCCGTTAGTTTTAACTTTGCACGAATCTAAAAGCACAATAATACTGCCCCCTCCGTTAGCCCGATCACAAAGCGGCTGAGAGTTAATCTGGTCCGTTCATTTGCTCCGCACCTGCGGAGTTTTATAGAACTCCGCAGAGGATAACTACCCCGCTCTCGTTGTCGCCCCCTCTCCCTCGCGCCTCTACCCTCTCGCGGTTTTCCCTCTCCATCTCTCTTCAAGGCCTTGCCATTCTCCTTCTTCACAGAACCTCTGATTTCACCCATTAATGGCGGTTCTAGATGAGCTAATCCGATCTATCGAGCTTCCAGAAAACACAAAGAAAATGCGGCAAATCCGGATCTTCTGGTACCCGTTCTTCTGATTTCACCCAAAGGCGGAGTCGTTGGTTGCGGATAAGCAAAGGTTCAAGACATTGTCTTTTCCGGACTTGGTTCAAGTTTTCTATGACCGCCTTGTTGGTTTCGGGCACCGAACCGTCGTTGGAGAAGGCAATCTGAGATCATTGGAGCAATGAACAATATTTATTGATAGTGTTGTAATTTCTATTGGAATCTAGTTTAGTTGTAAGGAAAAAGGAGACTAGAAGATAAGAGAATAGAAGAGAATAATTGTAATTTAAGAGAATAGAAGATAGTGCTGTAATTTCCTTCTCCTTTCACTCACACCTTGTTTGGATGGAGAGTAGAGGAAGGAAGAGGAGGTGAAGAATAAAAGGGAATGGAATGAAATAGAAAGGAAAATTAATATATTTAACTTTTTTATATTTGGATGATTAATGAGAAAAAATAAATTTAATTTTTCTTTCTGTCTTATTTCTTGTTTGGTTGATTAAAATTTAGAAGGTTAATGTGAAATTTAGTGGTTGTTGTAGGTTTGTGACAAAAAATTTGTATGAAAATTATATAGATAAGATATAGAGTTGGACATTTGTGTTTTTTGTTTTAAAAATATTTACAACAAAATTTCTTTCCATCCGTTACACCCCAAATTGGGAGGGAAATCAATTCTATTGATTATACTGATATAAGGTTAAATCTTTCACCTCCTGTACCCTTCACCTGCGATATAATTTTGTCAACCAAACACGATTTGACGGAAAATTTTATTTTCTTTCCATTCCCTCCCTTCCTTTACTCTCCATCCAAACAAGATGTCAGTCACTATTAATTTCTTTTTGGTTCAGGGGTACCCCTGAAATTACAATTAAATGTTATATAATTGTAATTTAGATAGATTAATGATCAAACAGACCACAATATTGGATTTATATATGATCCAACAGCAAATCCTTTCACAATGATGCTATATATACTTTCTTAGCACATCATTAAATAAACAATTAAATGTCAATCAATACTAATTAGCTAACAATATAAAACTCGAAATACAAAACTGGATACAGTATTGCTAGCTGTATGAGCAATAAGAGAGAACGGACAGCAGACTTTGCGAGTGTTTATAGTTCTCTACTTTCTGTCCTATTTTGTATTTAGTACTGAGGATAGGTAAATAAGGTAATCCAGGTACCCCTGGCCTAGGGTTGCTAATGGGCTAACCTTTCAGCAAAACCATAACCGGTTCAGAAATTTGAAAAACATAACCGGGCCCTGTTCAAACTGAATGGGAGGAGAAAAAGCCCGGACCCTGTCCAAACCAAATTCAATTTGGAAAGCCCAAGCCCTGTCCGGGTATCAAGGGCGCTGTCTGTTTCATTTAAAAGCCCGGGCCCTGTCTGAAATTCTCCCCGCAAACTAGTAGCCCGGGCCTGGCCACTTGTAAATATTTTTTTTAACTAATACAATCATTAGTTGGCTATCAGCCATTAACCTTAAAAAAAATAAAACTCTAGTTATTCAATTGAACAAAAACATAGAATAATAGACAACATAGTAGACAAATTACCAAATTCTGGTAATATACGGGGAAGTCTGATTACATAAATTTGTTCTGAGAAGTTTAAAAATAAAACTTACTGACAATGCATTCTTTACCAGAAAATAAAAATCCATCTTTTTTTAATAGGAAACTAGGGGTGTCAATGGCAGCCTTTTATCCATTTACCCGATTCATACCATATCCGATAAAACGGGTACGGGTAAGATTTTTTTTCGTAAACTTATAGGGTATGGGTACGGGTAAAGATTTTTTCGTTATCTAAAAGGGTAAGGGTACGGATAAATTCTATTTCATACCCATTACCCGATCGGGTAATTATAAAAAATATATATATATTATATATATTAATAAGCATTGAAAAGAGTACTTTCATTGGTTTACTTGCGTTTAGCATGATTAGAATTTATTTTTCAATAAAGTACTATATATGTGTTTAATGAATGTATATGTTTTAATATTTTATTTAATAAATAATAAAAATAATTATATTAGTATTACCTGTTATTTATCCGTTACCGTTTCGTTATCCGACAACCATAACAGGTAAGGGTAGGGTACGGGTAAGATAATTTGTAGCAGGTACGGATATGACCCTTACCGTACCTGTTGACACCCCTATAGGAAACTCAATATTATTTATATACTCCACATATACATGAGTTTGTATATGGACTTACAACGTCATTGATAGCTTGAAGCACCTCAAAATCGCATCGACGATGGGACTTGGTCGGTTGCATCGTCGAACGAGAAAGCATAGCCTAATTGGGCTTTGGAATCCCGACATTGTCTTTTCCCAGTTTTCTAGCCTAGCCTAATTGGGCTTTGAAATCTTTACCTTTTCTTTTCTTAGCATAGCTAATTGGGCTTTGATTCCTACCTTTTCTTTTCCCAGCCTAGCTCAATTAGGCTTATGTTTTTTCCAAGCCTAGCTCAATTAGTATAAGTGGTATGGTTTTTTTAATTCTTTTAAATCATGAAGTGGTAAGTGCCTCCTGCTGGGGGCGAAAACGGAGCAGAAATTGGTAAAATCATATTCATATTCTTTTTTAATTTTTCAGATATAAATACGGATCGGATATCAGTCAGATACAGATACAGATACTGACTGGATCGGATATTTATTAAAATAATATTTAAAAATACTAAAGTTCATAATATTTATCTAATTTTAATAGTGAATAATAATATTTGTTCATAATATATATTAAAATATATGATATATATCTATTATTTGAATACGTAAAACCATATCAGTATCCATATCCACATGGATATTCAGATATCGGATATCCACATTTAATTTTTCGAATACGGATCGAATATGGATCAGATATTATCCATACCGTTTTCACCCCTACTCCCTGCTCAAGTGTGACTCAATCACTGCTCTCCAAATTAACATCCTATTTAGCATCCTATTGTATGCCTTTCACAAGTGTAAGACAATTTTTTGTTCTCAAATTTGAAGCTATCTTTTTGTTGTCATGACTCGTGCATGGAGCAACGATGATCCTATAAGAAGCTAAGTACATTCATGGAAGTTATCATTTCTACTATTGCTAGCTGAACACTACTATATATATATGCTATCAATGTCGTTCTTAATTTTCTCCAAAAATTTGTTTATGATAAAGTAATATAATGTAAACCAAGATATATATACTTACTGACAGCAAGCCAGAATTTGCAAGGAAGAAATAGGTTATTTTAATGTGACGCCATTCATTGCGTAAACACACATCATTTTATGACAGAGAAGATCAGTCAACACATCAGAGAAAATTAAGCCCCAGATCAATTTAATTAGGTTAATAAATGACGAATTTAATTTAAGGTTTGTTGTGAAGAAAAGGTGATTTAACGGTCAAAACCTTCTTAATTAAAATACTCAAAACAACCTCAGACATAATTCAACAATTCTTTGACCAAAATTACATAATTAAGACAGTCTTATATAAATTAACCAGCTTATACTAGCTAGGGTACATGAAGCTCATTTGATGCTTGCGCCAAAACTATTAAGCTACAAAATAAGCTTCTTTTTAAGGTGGAGATATAAGGAACAAGCCTCAGTTTTATTTTTATCTATTACATTATATATAAATTGATCATGATTCAAGTCCCTTTGCTGCCTCTCCAACAATGTTTGCCTTCTCTTAATTTTCTTTGCCTGCCTCAAATTAATTGAAAAGCTGTTAGATTAATGAAATTATGGATATTATGATTCTTTTTTAAATTTATTATCAAACAATTAGGCTGTCAGAATTTTAATAAATGAAGGACAAAATGTATTTCAGTTAATAAATTTACCTGATTCACGAGGAGCGTTGCAACCATAGCATTCTGTACGGCTAGCAAAATTGTGCTCGTTGCAACCAGGCCTAATTAATTATATGAGTAGAAATCAAATTGAATATCATATACAAATTGGATTATCAACAGAATTACTTGAATATATAATTGAATTTAGTCATTAAATTTTAAGTACACATGCATTAAGGGTCAAGAAAAATAACACTTATTTATCATTTATAATTTGCCAATATATTTATGATTTATCAAACTATAGTATGGTAAAATTTGCAATTCATGTATGATAAAGACAAGAGAAAGTTAGCAATAACTAGAGATCAATCAAATGGTTTTCAAGTTGAGATTACATCTAAACTGTGGGGAAAGGAAAACTATATGTGCATGCCTTACCTAACTGTGTAGGTAGAACTTTATTATGTCTCATTAAGAATTTAACAATGTAATTATTCAGACATGTGATCATACTTAGTAGTTAGTACTGACAATTATATTTTTTAACTCTAAAATCCTAAACACACACACACACACAACACGCATGTATTCATGCAAATGAGATGCTAATCGAAATATATATACACATACCTAGTGCAAGTCCAGTCTCCAGGGAGGAAAGGACGGTTTTCGGCATTAGCACCGCCGCCTGGGTTTGACTTGGAGGCACCGCACTTGAGACAGTTGGCACGGCTTGCAAAGTTATGGTACCCACAAGTGCAATACCAATCGCCACGCAACACGGATATGGTGCGGCCGGATCCGCTACTGGGCGAGACGTATGCAGAGACGGGGCGAGGGTCTGCGCACCTCTGGCACATTTCCCGGCGGCTGAAGTTGAGGTGATTGCAGGACCCACAGTTCCAGTCACCTGGTTTCTTGTTCATTCGCAGTAGTTGACCTAGAGTATATATATGTGAATATTGTTAAGAAAATTAATTAATGTGAATTATTTTATGTAGAAGACAAATTAGAGATATCAGATGTGAAAGGGATTGTGAGTACTTTTAGAACATAATAAAAGGTTAAAATTATTACTTATAGGAGTTTTTGTTTTTAGTTATTAAAAAGATATATATAATGAGGTATCTTATAATGAGATCCATAATATTGATATTCCATAATGATTAATATTCTTTTTGTCTTATTCATAAAGTAACATATTCTCGTCAAAAGTCAGAAAAACATAAGAGTTCGGTTTATTGTAATTAATTTGCAAAGCTGATTTTCATTTTCATTTTTAATCTTTTGCAAAACAAACTCAATTATATTTTCTGACCCGAATGTATTAATTTAAATAAATAACATTCCTCATATAAAATGTAGATATATACTAATTCCCTACTCATAACATGTGTAATAACTAATAAGAAATCTTAGCAACATCAACCAACACATTTCATGAAAACATAGGTTTGATCTCCCTAGCTATTTCTTTTAACTTTTTTCTAAGAGCTAGATTCGCTCATATAGAGAGAGAAAAAGATAGAGAGAGAGAGAGAGTACCAAAAATTGATGCGGCAGGGGTTATGAAAAGGTTAGTTGAAAACTACACTTGAGGCTTCTTGTCTAGTAATGCAAAGGTGTAGTTGCATTTGTTTGATGAACGGAGGTAGAGGCATTTTATAGTAGAAAAAAGCAAGGACCTACAATAATAGAGGGGTTCCTCCACACCAATATGTTACTACAACAATTTCACCTTGCCGACGTGTCGACTTTAATTGGATGGTTCATATGATTGAATTCCCCAAGCAAGGTTGTCGTAAATAATAGTAGAATAATTAATGTGGGTGAATTGTTGTACATGTGCTGTGGTGTGGAGGCCCGGCCAAGTTCTCTCTCTTGCTTTCTATTGGGGGGTAAATAAAACAAAAGGAATATGTAATCTCTAAAGACAACTAAAAGAGGAAAAATAGAGAAAGAGAAAGGGGTACCAAAGATAGGAATGAGAAACCAAGACCATTTGCAGATATGAAAATGGCTTTACCTAATAACATAATATGTAGAGTAAAAATATCACAGCGGAGCAGGCTCCGTTACGGAACGGTACGGGTTACGGCACGGAATGACATGACATGCGTGTTGGATACGAGTCGTGACTTGCGTATTCCGTGCCGTGATCATTCTTGTGCTATGACCATTTTTAGAAAATTTGGCACGGCACGTCACGCGAAAAATCTAATCACGGCACGACACAGTACGTGGTCACGCAAGTCACGTGTAATTAGAAACGTTAGATCTTGACTAAATGGTGAATCTTGAATAAACTAATCTAAATTATGATCAAATTGTCACGTGAGTCATGCGAGTTACATTTGGACACAGTGTAACTCATATGGTGCGACCATTCGCGTGTCGTGATTACCTCTTAACATTTTAGTCACGACTATGGCACGTGAAAAATTAACTTTAATCATGAACGTCACGGCACAAACTCTAATAACATGTATAACATTAATATATTTTAATTAAGAGGTGCATCTATTGGCCCCAAACCCAAGGCATGTGTTGTATTATCTTGATTGCATTTTTTGTGTATACTTTACGGCAATTGTTGATCAGGATTACTTAGTTTATTTATATATATGGTACATGATTCGACTATCAATCAATTTTATATTAATAAATCATAACGGCTTGGAATACTGAGGCAATAAATCATGCATGTATAGGTTCTGTCATGTGGGTTTTGATCCTTTGAATTTGTTATTCACACATGCATGAATTAAAAAAAAAACTACTTAAAAAAATAATAAAAAAAATTAGGACCTTAAAAAAGTATTATTGGATGGATGCCTTAATTAACAATGAAATTGGTAAGTTCTTAGTTTTGACTCTAATTTTTCCATCTCATGTTATATATTATAGAGTAGTTTTAGCATGTATTCAACTTTTAAGTACATCTATTTTGATTAAATAAAAAATTAAAATTATGGTTGTACTTCTTATTTGTTACATAACGCGTCTATTAAATTTGTAACAATTAATATGAAAAATTGTTTTAGGCTTTCATCCAGCAGTTTAAACTTTTAAATATGGAGTACTAATTATATTTTTATGATGAATTAATGACCAATTAAATTTTAAGTTGATTTAAATTTTATCACGTTCTATCTTAATATATATATATAGAGAGAGAGAGAGAGAGAGAGATGGGCTATTGTGCTTTGCGAAGTAAATGGGGGGTTTATTTCGGGCCATATTTTCATTTTTAAAAATCCAAACAATCGATCCGAACCGTTCAACATGTTCTAAATATTGAAATGTGCTTGGAGACTAAATTTTACATTTTTTGAAATTTTTTTACTATTTATTAAGTCACTTTGAAAATCGTTGATCCGGTGGTCCAGAAAATTTTACTATTTTTTACTGTTCACAGTGGATCAGCGATTTTTTCAAAGTGGCTTAATAAATAGTAAAAAAATTCCAAAAAATGTAAAATTTAGTCTCCAAGCACATTTCAATATTTAGAACATGTTGAACGGTTCGGATCGGTTGTTTGGATTTTTAAAAATGAAAATAGGGCCCGAAGTAACCCCCCATTTACTTCGCGAAGCACAATAGCCCATCTCTCTCTCTCTCTCTCTCTCTCTATATATATATAGAGTGAGGCTACGGTGCTATGCATAGCACGGATTGGGTCCGTGCTACGGCTCAAAATTTGACTTTTCAAAATCCTAATGGTCGATCCGAACCGTTTAACATGATTATAAAAATGAATATGTACTTGCAAACCAAAATTTACATTTTTTTCAAATTTTTTTACTATTTTTTTAGATAGGCTGTTTTTGGATGGTCCAGAATGTTCACATCAAGTGATTTTCGAAAAAATAGTAAAAAAATTCGAAAAAATGTAAAATTTGGTTTGCAAGTACATATTCATTTTATAATCATGTTGAACGGTTCGGATCGACCGTTAGGATTTTAAAAAGTCAAATTTTGAGCCGTAGTACGAACCCAATTGGTGCTATGCATAGCACCGTAGCCTCACTCATATATATATATATATATATAGAGAGAGAGAGAGAGAGAGAGATGGGCTATTGTGCTTTGCAAAGTAAATTGGGGGGTTTACTTCGGGCCATGTTTTCAATTTTAAAAATCCAAACAAGCAATCCGAACCGTTCAACATGTTCTAAATATTGAAATGTGCTTGCAGACTAAATTTTACATTTTTTTGAATTTTTTTACTATTTATTAAGCCACTTTGAAAATCGCTGATTCGGTGGTCCAGAAAATGTACTGTTTTTTACTGTTCACAGTGGATCAGCGATTTTCAAAGTGGCTTAATAAATAGTAAAAAAATTTCAAAAAATGTAAAATTTAGTCTGCAAGCACATTGACATGTTGAACGGTTCGGATCGGTTGTTTGGATTTTCAAAATTGAAAATATGACTCGAAGTAAACCCCTCATTTACTTTGCAAAGCACAATTGCCCATCTCTATATTATATATATTTTAGAGAAAGACGGAGACTATGTCTTCAAATTCCATTTGTAAAGGACACCAGAAATGTATAGTTAGAAAAATAAAAGAAAGAAGTTACCGAAAAGAGAAGAAAAAAGACAAAAGAAAAGGTAAGAATTAGAAAGGAAAAAAATAAAATAAAATAAAACAGGGGAAAAGGAAAAAAAACACCCTATCAAATATATAATTGACAATTTATCTTATTTTATTTTATTTTTTTTAATTTGCATAATACATTTAAAAATTAATTAGATGTACAATAAAAAATTTAATGTATTCTTTACTCATATGATGGAGCTGATATATACAAAATGCGTGAATCTTCTCATTTAATAGTTTGACATTTTTCACAGTACGTAAAGAGAATAGAAAATTTGCCAATGATTCATTGCAACTCTTAGTTCATTGGTATAGCAACTAATTTCCTTGATGTAAAATACTAAGCCATTCTCTTACATTAATTGGAATTCAGATCCTCCCCCCTAACCGTAATAGGGAATCTTTTAGAATTAGTTCATCTCAACTGTTCTTTTTAACTTGGCACGAATTTCAAATCCCAATAATACTGCCCCTGTGCTAGCCCGAATCCCAAAGCGACTGGGAGTTAATCTCAAACCGTAAAGTGAGAGGAATCTTTTACGGTATCTAGGACGATACTTTTCTCATTAATTGGACCTATGGCCTGCGACAGTGCTTAATTTTTTTTTTTTTAGTAAAAATTGGAGGTCAAATTATCTAATTACTTAGTATCTAAAAGAGAAGAGAACGACAGTGCTTAATTCGTGACACTCTAGAGTAAGATCAGATAAAAACATGTCTAGGGTCCCTATGCATTGCTTGTTGTTGGTTAATTAGCATTTTGAACAAAATTTCTGCATTTAGCTAAGAAGATGTGTATTATAATAAGAGTAATTCTAACGTGTATTTAACTTTTATGGTACTTTCAATTCGTTTGGTATATTTTTAAAATATGTTATTCAAATTAAAAATAAAAAAAATGTAGATGTGTTCTCAATTATTTGGATATAACATGTATCAAATTTGAAGTAATCTGTAATTTAATTGGTCGTTCATCATAAACTCATTAAAATTCACTGTTGGAAGCAGTGTTGTAAATAATGGTATGCGCTCGTCGAACAGACATGGTACCACCAAACGATTAATCAGGAATAATTGGGCATAATCGGAAAAAATCGGCCAATTAATTGGAAAATTTCATGACAGTTTGACCACTGCCAATGACTAATCGGCTGATTAATCGGCCTAAACGGACGTTTTTTACAGTACTGATTGGAAGTAATAAATTGTTTGATGAAAGGCTAAAAGTTTACCAATTGACTCAAATTTAACACACACACTATCTAAATAAGTAAGAACACATCTACATTTTTAATTTAAATAATAATGTACTGCAAAAACGGTAGAATTAACTTTGTAATATAATAACTTACATGAGTATCATATATACCACAATAACATTGTGAAAGTGCAACATAGTATTCTTTTTTGAAATAAAGACTCCATTAATTAAGCCTGACATTCCAGAAAATTAAAAATCAGCCATACCATATTCCGTACAACATTAATTAATATCATGTTATTTAAGAAAGGCGATTAATTAATATCATGTTATTCCAGAAAATTCTTAAGGACCTAATTGAACCAAACTGAACATTTTGGGGGTAAAAAAAAATTTGCTCTTGAATATATATATTTTTTATATTCCATTATAGTCCTTTTTTGTTTGGCTTCATCCTTACCACGCAATTAAACTATCAATGGCTGTCTTCAGAATATATTGTCTGTGAATTAATGCGAGAAGATGTTTGTTCCGATATTCTACTTTTGGATGTTCATCATAATTGGCTAGAACTAGCTACTAGCCGACATTTTTATAATATCCAAAATTTAATAGAAATTAATTAATATACCCAGATCCGCTGGGAAGTTATAAAAATATCCTTACCGGTCATTTTCTAGCCGGTACCAAATTTAATCCATTACCAGCCGGAAAATAGCCGGTACCCAAATTTTTTTATACAGTACCGGCCATTTTCTGGCCGGTACTTAATTTTTTTTTTTTTTTTTTAGGATGGGCATAGCATAGTTGGCTAGAAAAAAAAGTCGTAGAAAACTCGAATTGAAGTTTGCATTCGGTTTGACTAAGATTAAACAAATGCATTTGGTTGGATGCGTGTGTTATATCGGTTGCATGTATCGGTGCATCATCGATGTTTTTGTAATGAAATATCGATGTTTTATTAGTCGGGTAGTGCTAAGAAAACATCGGTGCGTCGCTGATGTTTTTTGTAATGAAACATCAATGTTTTATTAGACTTAGTATTGGCAATTAAGCAGGGTAGTGCTAAAAAAACATCAGTGAGTTACTGTTATTTTTGCAATGAAACATCGATGCACTTCTGCCGTCGTTAGGCCGTGCATAAAGCACCGGTACTCAATTTTAGGATGTTGGTTATTGTCAAATTAAATTCACTAGCCGCATGCGAACACTAAACTTTGGTGTCATACGACACTGTCAAAACTATCGATGATGCTCCGATACATGCAACTGATGTAACACACTGAGTGCACTGATAAATGCAACCGATGATGCACCGATACATGCAACCGATGTCAACCGATGATGCACCGATACATGCACCGATAAATGCATTTGTTTGATCTTAGCCAAACCGAGTGCAAACTTCAATCCGAGTTTCCTACGACTTTTTCTTCTAGCCAACTATGCTATGCCCATCCTAAAAAAAAAAAAAATAATTAAGTATCGGCCAGAAAATGGCCGGTACTGTATAAAAAAAATAATTTTGGGTACCGGCCATTTTCCGGCCAGTAATGGATTAAATTGGGTACTGGCCAGAAAATGGCCGGTACGAGTATTTTTATAACTTCCCAGCGAATCTGAGTATATTAATTAATTTCTATTAAACTTTGGATATTAATAAAAAATGTCGGGCTAGTAGCTAGAGCTAGACTCCGGTTTTTCTGTGGAGTACTTCTATTTTTATTATTTTTAACAAGAGAGTAATTGTCTAATTTTTTGGGAAAATAAATCTGCTGCAATCCCGAATCCAGTGAACAGTGTTCTAAAATTTCTGCAATATCGAATCTAGCCGTTGAATTTTTTTCGAGAACGCATCTCGAAACAACTGGTTTTTCCATGCATGCATCTCGAAACAGTTCGACAGCTAGATTTGAAATGCAGGGATTTTAGGATCACTGTTCAATGTTCTCGGATTACAGCAGATTTGGACTTTTTTGGGTGGAATAAAAACTAACAAAATTATTTTATCGTTTAATATAGTTTTCTCTCATTATTTGTTATTACTTTTTGAGTGTTAACTGTATCTCAAACTCTATTAGTCTTTCCTATAAATTGAAATTTTTCATTTTAGTTCCTGAAAGTTTTTATTTTTTGTAAGAATTAATCATTTGTTTTTATTATAAAATAAAATTACATAACACTTCTTTATTCAATTCTTCCGATCTCAATATTTGTTTACTCCATCCTTGAACACCACAAAATGAAAAAAAAAATATATCAAAAATCAATTGCAAATCCTTGCACATGCACCTGCATCCGACATTTTTATTAATATCTAAATTAAATAGAAATTAATAAATATACCCAGCTTACCTGGGTTTTATTAAAAATGTCCAAACCGACTATTTAATGGCAGGTTCCCATTTTTTTCTCGACCGGCCATTAAATGGCTAGTCCTCAATTTTTTTTTTTGTTAGAGACACTATGAAGAGCAAGATGCTAAAATCTAACACTAAAAATTTAAATTTTTTTTAAATATTTGTTAGATTACTTCTTTTGATGTATAATTAGTATATTTATACTAAAATACATTAAATTACTTAATATTATGTTAAATTACGCTAAAATACGGTAAATTACGCTAAATTACAAATGAATAGGGATGACATCTTCACTGAGAAGGCGAAAAACGACGACGAAACTTCAAATGGCCATAAAACGGCGCTCGAGTGTCTGATTTCAGCAAATGACTACTTTTTAGAAAGCTTGCAAAAATACGCATGCGTCAGTGACCTCTTTGCCATTTTGCAAAATTCAGAATTGCCAAAAAATAAAGGGAAGAGCCTTAAAACTTGAGTTGAAGTTTTCGATTAAGATTATAATTTCTAATATTCAATCTAAGTAGCTCAGTAAATTAGTTATATAATGAACTTGTAGAATACCAATTTTAACTATTTTTTGAATTTTTTTACTATTTTTTATGATTTATGAAAGATGGCACAAAATCGGTCTAATTTAGCGTAATTTTGAGTAGTTTAGTGTAATTTAGCGTATTTCAATATAATTAACGAAATTATTGTAATTTAGCGTAATTTAATAAAATTTAGTGTAATTCAACGTAATTTACATAATTTCAAGTAATTTAACGTATTTTAGTATAAATATGCTAATTATACATCAAAAGAAGTAATGTAACAAATATTTAAAAAAACTTCGAATTTTTAGTGTTAGATTTCAAAATCTTGCTCTTCATAGTGTCACTAAAAAAAAATATAGGACCGGATGGCTGGTCGAGAAAAAAATAGAGACCCGCCATTAGATGGCTGGTTTGGACATTTTTAATGAAAGACAGGTAAGCTGAGTATATTTATTAATTTCTATTTAAGTTTGGATATTAATAAAATTGTCGGCACCTACATCATAGTCGGACATCCAACCTTATACATTAGTGTTTATACATATATTACTAAATGGAGGGTTCAAATGTCTGATGTCATTCATATATATCTCATCGTGTCTCACAATTTTTATCTTCGTTTTCAAAGTCTGTACAGTCGATCCAAACCGATAAACATACTCTTCATATTAAAATGTGCTTGGAGACCATATTTTATATATTTTGGAATTTTTTTTTTACTATTTTTTTAGATATGTACAAAATCACATTGTTTCTTGATTATTCAAAAACAGTGAGTTTATATATCTAAAAAATAGTAAAAAATTTCCAAAAAAATGAAAAGTTTGGTCTCCAAACACATTTTAATATGGAGATCATGTTAATTGGTTCGGATCGATTGTTTTGAACTTTGAAAACAAAGATAAAATAAATATGAGACATGAGGCATTTCAACCCTCCTCATATTACTAAAGGTTTTAACTTATATATTAGTTATTTCTGCCAATACTACTAGGTTTCTATGTTGTCTAAGTGTTTGGATTGTCAAGAATAGCATGGGTTAGCACTGTTCTTGGGTTAGTGACTATTCTTCTCCACTATTCTGTGTTTGGATCGATCACCCTACGAATAGAGTTATTACTGGAGTTAGCGTTGTTCTTGCTAACTCATCCAAACGATGAAATATCGCTAACCCAGATTAGCGCTATTCTTGCTATTCTAAGGATTGCATCCAAACGCACCTAACTTGCATAGTTAGTGCTAGCTGGTACGTACCTCTATTAATCGGTGTTTGAAGTTGAGTTGTATGGGATTTAACTTGCATAGTCAAGGGCTTTTCCTTTAATTGTGTTTAAACTTCACTTGTTTGTTGTTTTTGTAATTGAAAGTCTAACTATTTAAATTTAAATTTAAATTTAAGAAAGAATATTTTGGATGTTTCAAGTTGCACTGTTTGATCTTTAGAGTGGCAGGTTCATATTATTTTCATGCCTAAGTTTTTCTTTTAGTAGGGTTTAGGGAAGGGAAGGATAGCGAAAAATATCTGAAAGATGAGGGCTCAGATAAAGAAAGGGGGGATTTCATGTATACCCCTCAAAAAGCTAAAAATTACATACCACCTCTAAATTTCATAATATCATATTTACCCATTTAAATTCAAAAACTCATAACCCAATTTATTATCTTTTGTATGAAAACTCATTTAAATTTATAAAATTTATTTTATCCTTTGAAAAATATATATGTAAAATTGTTCAAGTTTTTAATTAGCCTATTAATTTGTGAGGACAAATAATTCATTTGTCTACTTGTAACACACACACACAAACAATACCTAAATGTCACCCATGTATGTGTTCTTTGTATAGAATGAGCTATTTGGCCTCACAAACTGGTCAGGATCTTTTACGCATGCTACGTATTTTCTTAATAAAGGGTAAAATGGGTACTTTATAAATTTAAAATGAATTAATAAAAAAAGACAATAAATTGGGTAAATTTGTGAGTTTTTGAAATTTACAAGGGTATATATGATATTATGAATTTTAGAAGGGGCATAGTTAATTTCAAGATTTTTGAGGAGCTATATATAGTACAAAAAATAAATTGACCTAATCTAATAGGCTACTCGTAATTTGTCCCAACTTCTTTATTTTTATATTTGAGATAATGTGGAATTTAATACGTACCGTGTAAGTCTATAATGGTATCAAGATTATAATATTACTTACTTTAAAGATATAGAATAATAGAAATATCAATGAAGCCTATTATGGTTCGTTGCATTTTGCAATATGCAATGGATCCAGTCTAACCTCTTTTCTCCTTTTTTTTTTCTTTTTTTTTTTCTATTTTTGTTGGAAAGGGCTGTTATCCAGCCTGGAAATGAGGTGAGAAATTCAATTAAAAATAATATTAATTTTAAAATTGTTATTTGTAGCTTTGGACAAGTATCCTCCCAGGTACTTGACTCAAGCAAATTACAGTTGGCCGGCTCAGATTAATTCTATCTGGACCAAATTTAATCCGGTGCCTATTGGGACTGTAGGAGGTCTGTTTTGAGATTTCGTGCCATGTTATCTGGGCCGGCCAGCTGTAATTCGCTTGAGTCAGGTACCTGGGAGGATGTGAATTCCACTAGTTACCACCTTGAATTGGAATTGAATCTCATTATGACTTAACCTCATCTAGTAAAAGACAGAGAGTCGTAAGAAAGTTTTTAAGCACATATAGATATGCTGGTAAAGTTTGGACAAAATATTGAATAATTGGGTTAAACTAATGTTTTGATCAGGCCAATTAATTAGGCATATATTCTCCACATAATGTGCGCTGCTATATATTCCAATATATTGTTCTCTATCAAACAATATCCCTATTCCAACTTTTGGCAATAATTCAAAAGGTCTCGGATTCACTCAGATTCCTGGAAGCACTTAATATGTCCTTGGCATCAACATATATATCACAATATATATATATATATCCCTTTTATACAGTCAATGCTGCTTGAATTCATATCCTTTTTGTTTCTAATCGATTTGAATTCATATCTTTGTTTATTTCCTTTTCAGTTCCAGTCATTATATTCTTTAAAAATATTTTTTTTTTCCCAAAGAAACTATAGGAAATTCATGTTCTTAATTTAAGCCTAATATAACTAACCACAAAATAACTCAAATTTATAATCTTATTTTAAAAATTCCCCAATCAATTTCCACCTGATCAGAGTATCAGAACCAACTTGACCAGGGGACCTAGCTACCTTCTAGGTCAGGTTGCTTCCCACCTAGAATTGACTAAACATTTTTTGTGTGCTAAATAGTTAGATCTTATATTATTATGGATAATAATATTTTTTGGTGTAAACAGTGTTACATGTTAATTTATTTCATTGAACTAGCTTGTTCAAACTTGTGTCCAAATAGTAGTTCTGGTAAAAATAAAAATAGTAGATACCGGTTCATGCAAGGCCTCAAATTAATCGATACGAGACCCGTAACCCTAGATCCAGGGGCGGAGCCAAGTGGAGTCAGGGTGGGCATTTGCCAGCCCCTGGCTCAAAAATATTTCAAGAATATACTCTTTATTTTGTGCCTTTTATAAAAAAGTTGATAAATGTATATTCAAGTTAAAAAAATTACAAATTTTTTTCTATCCCTGCAACTTTTCTCCAAATATGTTTTTATATGTATGTTTTTCTCAGAAAAAGTTATGAAAATATGCTTAATATTCAAAATAATGACAAAATTATGTCTTACTCCTAGCTACGCCCGTGTCTTGGCCCAACCGCAAATTGAGTGACTAGTTGAGGGAGAAACCCGATCCAATGCCGACCCGTAACCCTAGATGACTTGGCCCAACCGCAAATTGAGTGACTAGTTGAAGGAGAAACCCGATCCAATGCCGACCCGATGACATTATTTAATCCCACTTGTTTGATCTAAAATAGCAGTATTGATTCATACAAGGATACAAATTTTGGGGCCCAACGACACAAGCACATCAACATTTGCCATGTATGAAAATGCTCTATCTAGACTTTAGTTCCAAAAAGCTTCATTCAATGAATGCATATAAGCTTCATTCATACAAGGTTGCTTCTCCTATTTAATCTTCGGATAGGATAAGAATTCACACTTGCAAGTTGCAAACTATTGGGTGTATGTAGCAAAAGACAGGAGGAATATTTTGACAAGCTAGTTATGAACTCTTTAAGAGAATTTAGATAGAAAACATCCTTTTATTCCTACTTTCACATGTTTATGCTCTCCTTTTTACATTGAAAATTAATTGGGCCATTTAGAGTAAAGTGAAACTTAATTAACCATGCATGAATGCATGTAAGCGCCATAATTCAGCTTTATTCCTTCATCAGTGAGATTACTTTAGGGTTGGTATGACAGCAAGATTGCAAGAATATCATTTTTAGCTGATAAACACTTTAATTGTCCTCAACAAATATGTTTGACTTCAAATATTCATAAAAGATCTCTCAGTCGAGTTTCAAATCTGTGATCTTTTACACGGAGGAGGGCATTGTGTTTTAGACACTAGATCGACCAATTATCCTCAACAAATATGTTACCAGAGACGGGATATATATATCATATCATTTGATTATGTTGAAGGTTAAACAAGCAACAACTGAAGGCACGTGTAATTATCTGTCTTTCACTGGATTTCAGTGAATTTATATATACAGTGTAAGAGACATTACTTGTAGCAATATGCTTAACACAGGCAACGATTGTTCTGTTTGCGGGTCCCCGTATAATAATAGCTGTGCCTACTGCACATGATTTCAGTGTGATCAGATTCACAGTGCCGTGTGCCCTTGTAGGAGGATTTTGGTATCTATGCTCATTTAAATTGAACCGTTCAGATTGTTGTTGTAATTTTAGCATTTCCAATATGATATATTACAATTCATTTTTCTAATTCGTGTCCTTTAATGCCACTTTTTGGTCTTATATAATTCCTAAGATCATTCAGTGATCTCAAAAAACCAAAAGAAAGCTCAATTAGCAATTGAAATGTCGGCTTAATTCAAATACCAGCAAGCAGCAGCACCTAGTTGACCCGTCCATTTCTTAAAAATGGACCCATTTAATTTCGGCCCATATTGGCCCGTATAATAAAACTCTTAAATCCGTCTCGGGTCCGTTTCCAGCCCGGACCGACCCGTTAAAAGTTCACTACCCGTCTTAACTCTTAACCGTATCATTCATGCAGAGTCCGTTTCAACTTTCGTATCCATTCGTAGCATTCACAAAAAAATAATGAAAAAATCGAATTCAAATAACCTATGGTAACAGAAATCTTATTTTTATATCTGGACCGTTAAATCTTCTATAGCACGATATTCAAGAGACCTTGTACATTTTTACGTCGGGCCGGTTTGCCCGGATTCTGATTGGACAGCTCTGATCTAAACCCAAATATTATGTTACCTCAGAGATTGACTCAGAAAAACCCTTGACATTTCTTGTGGATCCCACAAAACAGTGACTCGCTAGAGCATTGTAATTGCCTGTACCAGTACAAGCAACATTCGACTCGGACGAGCAATAAAATCAAGCCTGCCGCCTCACCCTCGATCTCTCTGTCAGGCACCTCGCTTGTCCTCGTCGCATCCCTCTCTCTTCTCTCTTTCTCGATCAACAAACAGATCAATGGCGGAGAGTGAGCAGAACGGAGGCGGGCTGAGGAGGAGGCTTAGGCCGAACGTGCTTGTGACGGGAACGCCGGGGACAGGGAAAACGACGACGAGCTCGCTCTTGGCCGACGCCACCGGGATGCACCACTTCAACATCAGCGATTTGTCGCGGGAGAAGGGACTGCACGACGGCTGGGACGACGAGCTCGACTGCCACGTCATCAACGAGGACTTGGTTCGAATTTTATTTCTTTCTTTTTTTGAGATTTTCGTGTTTGTGAGGGTAGAAGGGTAGGCAAGAATCAAATCGGATTAGAGAGGATTTTGTAGAGAAGTAGTTTCCCTTTTGGTTATCAGTGCGCGTGTTAGACTTGAACCGGCATAAAAATTATTAGGCTATATCAGAGATGTGATTCTTATTTGAACATAACTGCTTCTTTTATATCTACTTATCCTTTGTTTTGTTTTCAGTCCACATAATATGGACGTACTGATGGTAGATTTAGTCCTAATTGAGGCCTTAGTTGTTCAACTAAAGATTAATTGATTGAATTTGGTGTAATTTTAGGCTGCCTCTCACATTTAATTTGAAGCTAACTTGATGTTCTTGTCCAGGTTTTGATGGTGAAAAAACTAATTTAGGTGCATCCTACCATAATAGTAAAATCTAGTATGTTTATTTGGGTCTCCATAATACTATAGCTCTGTAGTCAGTTGCATCGCTTTACTTAGTTGCAAGCATTTCAGATTTTTTTAATTCACAATTGATCTTTGTTTTATGAAATGTAGGTTTGTGATGAAATTGAAGACAAAATGGATGAAGGGGGTAATATAGTTGACTATCATGGTTGTGAGTTCTTCCCCGAGCGGTGGTTTGACCTTGTTGTCGTCTTACAAACTGACAATTCTATTCTGCATGATCGCCTCACTAGCCGGTAATTACTAAATAGAATAAAGGTGCCTAATTAGCATTAGCCATACATACCTATCTATGCCAAGCACATACAATTTGTGACTTCAAATATTCTTTTTTTTGTATTTCAATTCATGGGTTATACATGGTGCTTTTGAGATTTGGGGAATCATAATCAATTCGCTTTCCTTCATATAACTTATAATTGGTAGTGAACTACTATGAAATGTTAGAATTCAGATCACCCCCGGTACCACACGTCCAATTACTAAATCACTGTTCTTTAATTGCAGCACGAATCTCAAAAACAGACCCCCCCCCCCCCCCCCCCCCCTATGTGTAAATTGGCACCGAATTCCAATCGCTCGGCTGGGAGTTAATCTCAGCTCATTGGACTTGGTCTGGTACCATAGAAGATACGGACTCAAAATGTTAACCATGTGCTATTGGTTTGGAAATATATAGATAAATGGTGGTCTAGAACCAGCTAACATAAGGACGTAAACTTTGGATTTCTCAAGAAACTTTGGTTGTTCTTTGTTCTTATTCTTGATGTTTTAGGGGCTTTTTCAGTTTCCTAATAAACCTTAAAAATTGATCAAATGCAGAGGTTACATGGGTGCGAAGCTGACAAACAACATAGAGTGTGAAATATTTCAAGTTTTGTTAGAGGAGGCAAGAGAAAGCTATGCGTCAGAAATAATTATGCCATTGCGTAGTGATAATGTAGAGGATATCAGCAATAATGTGGCTACGCTAACTGAATGGATAAATAACTGGAAGCCTCCAGTTCAGTCTAGCTAAAAGGTAGAGAATGTTTGTCTAAAAAGCACCATATCTGGAAATTTTGCATGTATGCTATCATATGATGGGTTGGGATCTTCTATACCATTTATGGTTACTGATTGGTACCCATCATAAGATTAGTAATAAGAGACAAAATTTAAATTTCATGATCAGAAGCAGCATCAAATCTACCAGTACAGTATCAGACCAATCAGTCTGATCTGATTTTTAGATGCTATTGTTTGTTTCTATGCTGTCTATGCTGAGTTAGTTTGTTTGCAGGAATTTCATGAAGCCATCATCAGACTATGTAGAAAACTGGAGGCCTGCCTCCAATGATATCCGGCTGTGATAGTATGAATAAGTAATTTGACTTATTATTAATTTATTAGTTAGCTGAGAATTTTTGTTTTGACTCCTTGGTTGGGTGTGCACTGTGGCAATATTTTGAATGTAGCAGTAGTTTTGTTTTACTTTTATGATGTAATGTTGAATTATGGCTTGTTAATTAATTTCTTGAATTCCAATCTTGACCTATTACATAATTTCACTAGTTAAGGCTGGTGCTCAGTAATTTTACCATAGAGGCAATAAACCAAGTGACCTATAACTATTCAGTACTTGGCTCTAGACTTCTATTCAAAGTTGAAACACACCACTCGAAACCCCACAAGGCAGGAAAACAAAGCATTTTGGGTCACTTTTCTTTGCCTTTTCTAATATTTTGGGCGATACGCTCAACTGATCATGATATTATTATTTTTGTTCTCTTCTTCCCTTTAGTTTATCGTACATCTCTTTGTTACAAGTAATATTTCTTGAGTAGAACTTGGGTGTTCTTAAGCTCACCAACCTCTCCGTGAGCTTAACTCAAAAACCTATCGGATTAGTTTTAAGCAACGCATCCAAACCGATGTACTTCACGAGTGATGAGTTTACATGTCAAATTTATAAATTTTCAAACTAATTTAATATAAAGTCAAGTGGTCAAAAAATAATGAAAAAATGAACACATTAAAATTAACTTATAAATCATTTTTTTTTTTACCGTTTGACTTTATACTAAATTAGTTCGAAAATTTATAAATTTGACATGTAAACGCATCAATTGTATTAATTGTGAAGTAGATTGTTTTCAACTGTTTGGATGTATCTTTGAAGCCAATTCAATAGGTTTTTAAATTAAACTCACAAAGAGACTTGATGAGTTTAAGAACACCCTAGTTCTATTCATATATCTTTCTATATACTATTCTTAGATCAGATGCTACAAGTTTGCTTTTGCTATGATTATATATCCCTTAGCTAATAACGTTTCAGCAAAATAATTTGGGGTTCTCCACAAATAGGTCAATTGGGATACCTGTCTCCAGGGTTATTAATTGTATGAGATCCTTGAATAAATTATCTTTCGAAGAAGCAAATACCTTCAAATCCATGATAAGGTTTCAATCGCCTTTACCCTATAAAAAATATTAGCAAAAGGGAAACAAATTTATTTTACTGGCAATTAAAATCACATAGGACTATACTAAAAATACGGTAACAAGTCGTACATGAATGAGAACAATAGCATATTGGACAACATGTAACTAGGGAATATGGTTCATTAAAAAATGAGGTTGATTTCTTACTTATCCAAAGCCTCCACATGCTTGTGTTTACGGATCTGAAAGTAAATCTTCTTATAGTGTTGAATCAAAGACTGTAAACAAGCCGAGTCGAGCTGAATTAGACAAAGTTTGAATTATGTTTGTGTCAAAACAAGTCGATCCGAGTCAGTTCATTGACAGTTTGTTTGTATTGTGTGAGCCACACATAGATCATGAGCAGAGAAAAAGAATTTCATCTTCTTCTTGTAATGAGCTTAATCCTCTCATGGTAGACACCAAAGGAGATAGTAAAAGAGTATGGAAAAAGCGTCTTTTTTTTTTTTTCTTGTAACGAACTGATGAACCAGCCGAACTGAGTCAAACTTGAACTCACTCATGAGTCATGACAAACCACATCAGAATCAAACGAGCTAATTATGAGTTTTTTCCTAACCGACGTGAGCGAAGTCACGAGATACAATTTTTTTTGCCAACCCTTGTATTGATTGATTGTCATCAAAGTACTTCAAGTTGAAATAAAAGCCAGATTTGCTAAGTATTTTTGAAATTTAAAGAATAAATATGATATTATGAATTTAGATGGGGAAATACATTAATTTCGAAATTTTTGAAAGATATGCATAAAATTCCCCCTAATATCTACAACGGTCAATGCTTCACGAAATTTTAAATTTGTGAAATATCTATCTTTAAAAAAAATTGTGAAATATATAGAAAGTATTTTTTATATATTACAACAATATTAATTTAGATCTTAATTACTAGATGCAAATACAATCTCAATTTCAATATCCATATATCCACATATGGATCCATTCGTATAAATTCGTATCAATTCATCATATTTTGAATATTTATTTGACATAAAAGTGGTATAGAGGATAGACCAAGAAGGGTTACAAAAGAGGAGAATTTGTAGTTCATTCTCATTGAGACAAGATAATGTACTTCTATGTAAAAAAGTTTTTTTTTTATGATATTATGAATATTTATATTTCAAATTTACGTCTAAAAAGGATCATCTGTCAAACAAAATGAAACATCTTCACCCTTCATTCAGTTAGAATTTCAATTTATAGGACTCATTCAATAATTAAAAATTACGATTATAATTTTATATCTTTGCAATTAGTAATTATAAATACTGAAGTTGAAATTTCAGCTGGATTGTAAATAAGCAAGCTTGCTAATAAGTAATTTGTTCTAGATTAATTCATGTTATTGATATTGTAATTATTTATGATTGAGATACACATGTAATTTTATGGCATTTTGCAATAAAAAAAAAAAGTTGTTTAGAAGCGAATGGCATGCTGATGTCTTATAAATCTCTATCGGCTGTATTTTTTTCATCCGAAAAATGAGTTTATGCAATTTGAATTTTTCCTTTATTTTTTTCTAATTTTCAAATTATAATATGAAATCATCATCACCACTTATAATACTACATAATACTACATCCCAAGCATATATGGCTTCGCAGAAAAATAACAATGTATATTTTTCATAGTTAAAGAAAAACTATCTTCACTATAATAAAATGATTCGCATGTACGGCAGGATAGGCTTTTTCTTTATATAAATAAGAAGATATGATCCTTGGACATTTTTTTAAGATAAAATGTTTTTTTTATATAAAAATATAAATAAGAAGATATGATTTTGGACTATTCTTTTAAGATAAAAAAGTTTATTAGTCGACTTCTTGACTTAAAATAGATCAAGATTAATTATTTCGAATTGTCGTTGAAGCCGATCGAATGATCTTTGTGACCTTAAATGCATACTAGATTCACTCGTATTATGAGACATGAAAACATGATAAATTTTTATTATTTTGTCATTCGTATCATGACTTGAAATTATTTTAAGAGGAATTTCATGTATACCCCTCAAAGACTTCGTATTTTTCTTTAAAATTCATAATATCATATGATCCTTTTAAATTTCAAAACTCAGAAATTTACTCAATTTATCGACTTTTACTTAAAACCCATTTTAAATTTATAAAGTATCATTTTCCCTTTATTAAATAACTAAAACATATGTAATATGTTTCAGAGAAATATTTAGTCTTCTAATTGATTGGTTGAGTAAATAGTTCATTTCCTTATCTATGACGTACACACAAGCATATACTTAAATGTCACTGTGTGTGTGTCGCAAGTTGAGAATTGAATCATTGATCATCAAAAAACCAATAATTTAGAAGATGAAATTATTTTCTTACACATAATACATATTTTATATTTTTTAATAATGGATAAAATAGATATTTTATAATTTTAAAATGAATTTTAATGGAAAAGTCAATAAATTTAATATATTTGTGAGTTTTTGAAATTCAAAAGTGTAAATATGATATTATGAATTTTAAATGGAGAAAAACATTAATTTCCAAATTTAATATATATATTGTACGGAAATGTACAGTAGATAAGAAAAAAAAATTAAACATAATTGGCCAGTAAATGTACTATCATATCACCGACATTTTTATTAATATCCAAAGTTAATTACAAATTAATAAATATACCCAGAATTAGTAGAAATTTCAAAAAATGTCCAAACCGGCTAGATTCTAAACATAAATCTAAATAGAAAATAATTTCAAAAATGTTCAAAATTTGAAAATAACAATAATAGTACAACATAAAATCTAAACAGAAAATATTAAAAAAAAAATTGAGGAAACCGGCCAGATTCTGGCCGGCTTTTGGGCGAAGAGGAAACCGGTCAGAATCTGGCCGGTTTGGACATTTTTCGAAAACCCACTCATTCTGGATATATTTATTAATTTGTAATTAACTTTAGATATTAATAAAAATGTCGGGATCTTATAAGTCTCTACCGGCTGTATGTCTTTTTCCGTCCGAAAAATGAGTTTTTGCATTTTAATTTTTACTATATTTTTTTTCTCCTAATTTTCAAATTATAATATGAAAAAATCATCATCACTTATAATACTGCATCCCAAGCATATATGACTTCGCAGAAAAATAACAATGTATAATTTTCATATTTAATAAAAACGATGTTCACTTTAATTAACTAAATGATTCGCATGTACCGCAGAATAGGCTTTTTCTTTATATAAATAAGAAGACATGATTAATTGTTGGACTTTAAGATAGAAAGTTTATTTTTCGACTTCTTAACTCATCAAAATAGATCAAGATTAATTATTTCGAATTGTCATTGAAGCCGATCGTATTATTTTTGTCATTGAAGACTAAATATTTTTCTTACACGTATTACATATTTTTATTTTTTAATAATAGATAAAATCGGTATTTGACAATTTTATAAATTTAAAATGAGTTTTAAAGAAAGTCAATAAATTGGATAAATTTGTGAGTTTTTGAAATTTAAAGAACAAATATGATATTATGAATTTAGATGGGAAAATATATTAATTTTGAAAAAATTGAAAGATATGCATAAAATTCCTTCTAAAATTTACAACGGTCAATGCTTCACAAGATTTAAAATTTGTAAAATATCTCTCAATAGAAAAATTACCCCTTCTCATAACATATCTATCTAGTGATGTAAAACGTAACTGAATGTAATATGACGTGACTAATACGTTATGACTTAATCATAAGATAAATAAAAAAATTATATAACGTGATATAATATAACTAGAATAGTAAAAAACAATCATGTAATACCAATAATCATATCACGTCTGATTAAAGCGTAACCGAAAAGCATTTCTAGTGAGTTGTCATTTTAGTTTTATGTATTTATTCAGTTTGTATATGGTTCATATCATAATTTACAATTTCAACAAACTGTAGCGATTTATACTGACAAGCCTAACCGAAAAAAAAAAAAAAAAAACTCTCTCCTTTTCATAGAGCGATTCGTTTCCTCCAAAACCCTTCAAATATAAACCGTCGGGTTCAAACAGACGGCTCAGATTAACAAACCTCCCTTACTCGTGCTTTAATAAATCTGTTTCGTCCATATGAAACCATCAGGGACCGTGCGATCGAAATCGTACGAGTCAAAAGTTACTTCGTAATCTCAGTCAGTCGTAAGGACCGACCCCAGGGAGGGAAACTTAAAAATTTCCAATCCCCATGGTCTCTTCGCTTCCACTGTGTTCCTAAATAGTAACTTCCTTTCAAAAGAGGAAAGCAATTTGCTCTTCTCTTCCCACATCAATTTCTTCACAAAACCCCGTTCGATCAAAGAAAATTTAGTGAAAAATAAGAACAAATCAGCCGCCGTCATGCCTTCCTCGAGGTACGGAGGCAACATCCCTCAAAACCCCGACAATGATCGATCCCCAGCGCCAGGCGTTGGTGCAAATTCATCGTCTAATGTCCGAATTGTCGAGACATCTCCAGGTTTAGGGTTTCAGTCAAACTCACCGCCGCCGCCTTCGTCGGATCCATCTCCCCTTAGGCGGAGTATCCGCATCCCAGAAGCATCGTCGAGCAGTCAATCGCCACAACCAGCTGTGCATGTCGTTTCAACATCATCCGCCGAGACATCTTTAGAGTTAGGGTTTGAAGCGACCTCAGCGTCGCCCCATCCGTGGTCACGTTTCCCCAGACGGAATCCCCGCATGTCCACAGGGGGTAAACTTGGTAACAGGGGTGGTAAGTTTCTTCTCGTTCTCAAGTCAGTTATTGGTGAATCAGGGAGTAAGAAAAAGAGGGGTCGACCTCCAAAGGGCATCAGAATTGGAGGAAATGATGGGGATGAATCAGTGGCCAGGCAAAGCCCAGCACAACCAAAGAGAACAGAGATTCTTAAAGACGTAGAAGTAGTAGTAGTAGAAGATGAAGAGGAAGAAGTGCAGGGAGGTAATAATGTTGCAAATAATGATGGTTCAGAAACTGTCAACTTTACAGGTGAGGAGTTTGTGAATGTTAGGTCTACTAGCAGGGGCATAGATAAGGGGAAGGGAATTTTAAACGAGGAAATTGCAAGAGAACCGAGCTATAAAGACAAAGGGAAGGGAATTATAGTTGAAAATGTGGATGCTGAGTATGTTAAGGTTTCTGACTCTGATTCTGATGAGCTCGATGAACTACTGATGGAAGGTGCCGCCAATATGTTCTCATTGTCACAACCATCACCAAAATGGATGAAACCAATGCCTGAAGATATAACTGTTATACGCCAGAATCGACGCAGGGAGGCTCAGAAAAACAAAGCCATAGAATTGGCACCTGATTATGCTCGCTTTACCAATGAAAAAGAAGAAGAGACTGTGAAAGATGACGAACCGTTGCCCAACGGGCCAAACCCATTTTCTACGGCCATGAAGATAATTGAAGAGAGAGTAGTTGGGGTTACGATTTCATGGACACCATCTAATGAGGGGAAAAATGGGTTGTTTGGCATGAAAAAGCCGACATTGAGGGAGTTGTCTTTGAAGGCTTTGGCTAAAAATGCTGACGAGATAGAATCTCTTGTGGGGATACCTTGTGCTATGAGGTGCCAGCTCAGTATCATGCTCTGTCAAAGTCGAAAAATGAACATGCGCCATCTGGTTAATCTGACGGAAGGCAACGTGACAGAGTTGCGGTTGAGTGATTGCTCATGGGCTAGTGAAGAGAATTTCGAAGATTTTTTTGGAAAATGCGACACCTCAAATCTTGAGGTAGAACTTATGCTTATGTGTTAATATATTTCATGTGAAATAATATTGATTTCTAATATATATTTTGATGTGAGAAGGTAAACACATACTTTCTAGCACCAAAGATATTGTGTAAAAGAAAACCCCTATTCGTGCTTGTATCCGTTGAAAACTTTTAGTTTAAATGAAGTAAATTACACGAATGATCCTTATAGTATCATTCCTTACCATTTTGGTCCTTAAAAGTTTGAAGATTACCATTTTTGTACCTAGAGTTATAAAAAATGTACTAAATTGGTCCTAACATTGAAGTTTAATCAAGAAATACATGTGAATTCACATCATCGTATCACTATCATGCTGACTTGATGATATGAATTATAATATGGATAAAAAATTTGATATCCAATTGCATCATAATTAAAGTTATCACTAATTGACCCGTATCATTGCAAAAATGGCATAGATATAAATGTTATCATCTAGATGATCAATCATCTACTGATACGAAAATTGACATTAGCATCCAATTAATCTTAGGAACTACATAATTCATTCATTTTTTAAAACATATTTTAACCTTATGGCCGATTTGTTACAAATTGACAGCTTTAGGGACTAATTAAATTGGTAACTTTGCTAATTTAAGGACAGTAATTTGTGTAATTTATTCTTTTTAAATGAGTGCACATTGTGAGTATCTAAGGACGGACAGAGATTAGTAGTAGTCTAATTTAGTAGTAGTTCCTTATTGTGGCTTGTTCTTAGCATTTTACATTGTTTGAGGCCAAAATGTCACAAATTGACCTTCTTCTGGTCATTTGGCCTTGCATGTTATTTGGCAAGTTAATTGCTTGGCCAGTTGCACGGGTGTATATTTTTATGCCCTGTTATTAAATTTTGATTTTGTCCATGATTACGAGGGTTACTTTCTACACTACCTGTCAAGCCAATTATATATCATTATGTACTAGTATGTACAAGTTATCTTTACAGGGAACAGAATTAAGACCAGGTTTGAGGTTCATGCCTAAAGGCAAAGTTAGGGACTTAGGGTTGAGTCAAGGCTACACTATACGACTATGGTTAACTAAGACATTAAAATGATAAGATCTTGTTTGTAAATTGGTCATGCCAGTCAATTCTGGCATGGCATAGACCATTCAGAGTTGGTACCAGTAGCTCCTTTCTGCCTAATAAATCTGGTCATATTAATTATGTTTTAACTCTTCACATATGAATGCAATGAAGGTGTTGCAACTTGACCGATGCGGGCGATGCATGCCAGATTACGTTGTGTTTTCTACCTTGGCACGTGGGCAAAACAGCTTGCCTTCACTGACAAAACTCTCTCTAAAGGGTGCCTATAGTCTATCTGACAAAGCAGTAGCTGCTATTGTTTCTTCAGCTCCTCTGCTGAATTCTCTAAATTTGTGTCAGTGCTCTCTCCTCACCTCTGAGGGGATAATAAATGTGTTAGATAAGCAGGCCCTTCTGCTTAAAGAACTTTACATTGATGAATGTCAGAACATAAGTGCTATGTCCATCCTTCCTTCTCTGAAGAAAGTGAAGTGCTTGGAGGTGCTATCAATGGCAGGGATTCCATCAGTGTCAAACAAATTTGTCCATGAACTGATCCCTGTTTGTGGATCAACAATCTTTGAGCTTAATTTTGCTGGTTGCAAGTAAGTTTTTATTTTTTTATTTTTAAGTACTTACAGTTAGCACTAGTCTGAGCATGTTTATCTCTCTTCCTTTGCGCCCCCCCCCCCCCCCCCCCCCATTTTCACCTCGCTCTGCTTATTTGGTGTTTTATTACACTCTGAGGGTACAATCTGGTGCAACTTTTTTTAAATGAACCTTGTTTTCTGGTTTACAGCTGCACATTAAATTAGTGAACATTGAGTTGACATGATGCTTATTGCATTGAGGTTTGTGCCATCCCAGTTAGTTCTAGTCCAGTAATGAGTAATGGTTTGTACCATAAGAGATGTCACTGTACCAGCATGCAAACAAGTTGCTAGTCTTGCTTTAGTTCATTTAAATATCTATTATTAGGAAACATAATTTGATTTAACTTTATGTGCTGTATTTTTATCGGTTACAGCAAATTGACCTCATCTGCAATTAAAATAATTGGAGAGAACTGCCGACATCTGTCAGTCCTTGATATCCGCAACTTGACCGAACTAAAGGACTCTGCTATAGCACATCTGGCAAATGGATGCAGAGCCATTCAGAAACTATTACTTCGCAAAAATTCCTTCAGGTTAGCTTAAATATTTATGTTTTCAATTTCCAAGATGTCACAGGTTTACAAAATATGGGTGTGGGATTGTGATTTCTCTAATATTAGTTTTATTTGATTTTAACTTCATATTACAGTGACGAAGTGATTGCTGCATTTGTGGAAGCATCAGGAACAAAACTCGTCGAGCTTTCACTGAACAGTACTAAGGTTGTATGGTATCTATCACTTACTTTTATTTTCCTTGTTTTATACATGTTCTGTGGATGCGATTTCCGTGATTTTCTCGGCATGAATGATACAGTATACAGATTAATAGATTACTTATCTAAAGATGACACTACCAACAAAACCCTAAAATATCAGGAAATTGCATCACCTGCAAATGTGCTTAATTGCACAACAAATGAAAAGAAAAGTTCTACGTTCGTGGAAAGAACAAAACTCAGTTCTCCTTATTCTGTTTCTATAAATACACACTTTTGCTAATTTTGTTAATGCAATTTATGCGTAGGTGAGCAACCAAACCGCCATAGCAATATCTACGCGGTGTTGTGGTACTTTGCAAAAGCTTGATCTTTCCTTCTGCCGTAATATGAGTGACAAAGCACTTGGCCTGATTGTTGATAGCTGTTTTGCCTTGAAGACTCTTAAACTCTTCGGCTGCACCCAGGTATCAAGCATAGCAATTTTTTTTTGTAGCATTGAATAACAAAAAGTGTTACATTAATTACATAATTACATCAGTTATAAATTTGCATAAAATACTTAAAAATGAGTTAAAACTAGAAATCAGCAAAGGCTTGTAAGTTTGCTCCTCTAGATGCTACGGTACTAGTTCTTAATTTTGCTGCTGGTATCATCTATGATCATCTTCACTGTTCTTCTTTGCTGGGAGAAGATTTTTTTGTGATGGAGGCTGTAGTCTTTCCCTTTGGTACCACCAGATTTCCTGTACCATTTCATGGTTGCCAGTTGGTACAGGGAAATTGAAGTGTCGCAACAGCCCTCTCCAAAATCGTCTGGAGTAACTACAGTGGCAAAGAATGTGATCCCTCATCTCTAGATTCTTGTCTCTGCACAACGAGTGTCGCACCCTCTGATACTTAAAATTTGCATCGGAATTTTATTTTGCAGAGCTATCCAAAGGAAGATCTTGACCTTTGCATGGGCCTTCAATTTCTACAGCATCATAAGGCTTGAGTGTTTCCAGTGATCTTGTGAAGGAGATTCTTGAAGTGCTGAAACAGAGTATTGTTTAGGTGTTTTGGCTGTAGTAATGAACCGTTATCATCACGGAGAGAGTTAATGACGAAAATTCTCAAAATTGTTATATATATACTCTTGTGGTGTGGGATGCATCTGCCTACCTTGGAACTTTGTATATAATTTTCTTATTGATTTGTTCAGATGTTTTAATTTTTTAAATCTTATCTTGCAGGTTACTGATCTCTTTTTGAAGGGCCATTCAAACGCTTCAGTCAAAATCCTGGGTGTGTGTGGGAATATCTTGGATCACGTCGAGATTCCAGATTGTGTATAGTTAGAAAAAGAATGACAGGAAAGTTCGAACAACATTTAGTTTTGCTCATTGTTAATTTAGTTTTCTCTGAATTATTGCAACTATCAGTAATTATGTCAATAAAAATGAAAAGAAGATTCGTCGACATCTCTCTTGTCTAATGTTTATGAATATTATAAATGGTGTTCATTCGATTACTGTGGTGTGATTTACATCATTCTTGTTTAACAACAATGCCGGTAGTGTGGTATATGGATGATGAATATAATCTAACGATGTTGACAAAAACAAAAATAAATCTTAAATTTAAAAGCAAATGTGTTGGATGTGGTTTATTGCATCATTCTCTTTTGTTCGCATGTTTTCCTGGTAATGTTACCTTTTTCTAAATTAACTGTTTACAGTTTACCATATAGCAAATAGATGAATTCTTCAAATTTGCCCTGAAGTTACCATATACCAAATTAACTCGTTGTTTCTATATAAAAAAAATCCATCAAGATGAATACCATTTATAAAACTACACCGTCGGTACTAGTTTAAAAACTACTGCAAGAACTTTTACTATTTATATAATTTGTCGTTCGCACAAATTCTGGATCTGTTACTCTCTTTACAATTAACTGTTAATACATTGCAATTTCTGAAATATAAGAAATCTCGAAATTGGTTTTCTTGTTCAGAATTAACGAATTATCTTTTACTATTAACAAACTTTCATTATGCTGAATACATTTCAACTATCGATTTAATTTTCATTTCTTCATATTACCTAAAAAAACTAATAAAAATTTATTTCACATAATGATAAAAAAACATAAGAGTAGTTGAAGATAACAAAGGGGGTCGTCATAGATTTTTTTTTTATTATTATTATTTCTGTCTATTGGGTGTCCCGTCTGGTTCTCCGTCATGAGGGGGAGCAAATTAGCGACTTTAAATAGAATATAGTTTATTTTAAATATCTCTAACTTTTCAATAATTTACTATTTGACTTCTAAATTTATACGTAATAAAGTGACAGTTAAGAATAAATATCAAATTTCAAATCACCCAAATATAAGCCGAATGATTATTGATAGAGATAGTTTGAGATGCATTGATTATTCTTTTATTTCTAGAATACAACTCATTATAAATAAAGCAAAATACATATAAAATACAAATTTAATAATCAATCATCAATGCCCTGATGCCCTCTATTTGCACTGTTTTTCGCACTCTCTCTGTGATGTCCAACAATATTGTGGTTGATACGCACCACAACAATAACACGTCCCCGAAGCACAGTCGCACTTGGCACAGAGCGATGGAACATTGATCTTGCTTCCGTTTTTCTCTAATCCTCTTACATGTGTGAATGCATTACCGCACCAATTCTTAATAGGCAGAACAGCTAGTGCGCTAACCAGGTCCGCTCACCACCTGGTGCGCCAACTCAGTCCGCGCACCAGCCTATTTGGTGCGCGAACTGAGTTAGCGAGGGTGGTAGTATTGATAAAGACTCCAAAAGAATGGTATTCATTTAATTTGGATTTTTTTAGATGGCAACAATAAAAATTTCGGTCTTATTTTGCCTCCTTGTACATGCACCTCCCGAGCTATATATATATATAAAAACCCCACAAAAATTAAAAGCTTATAAATTGCGAGGTTGTATTTTATATATATCAATTGGAGAATTATTCATGAAAAGAGGCAATTCATTGGGACTAAATAGTAAGGTCTTACAAATTATTTGACTCATTTCAATTTATAGATCAATTATATTATTAAGGTTGCAACAATTATAAATTGTTTAGAGATCAATTATATTATTTAGAGATAAAAAATAACAATAAATTGAATTCAGAGGAGTTCAAATGCTGCAACAAACATTACCTTCAATCATACAAAGGAGGCATGTAATGACAAAAAATAAAGCTAGAATGTGTAGCTTGGTGTTCATCTTGTTTTCAGTAATGAGGACCTTAAATTTTAATTAGAGGAAGAGTAAGTGTTTTTATCTGACAACATCTGTCTGTATTTGATATATATATACACACACACACACACACACCAGTGTGGTCATGATATACAGTAAAATTTCCTAATTACAAACTAAAATATTCTATTTTTGCTTACCAGCTTTATTTTTAAGCAATATATTTTTTTCTATTTGAAAACAGTACTTAATTGTTGTTTGGGAACCAAGGTTCTAACATGTAACTTGTTATTCAAAGATTCATGCATAACCACTGATATAACAATTCTGCTACACAGTAACATCTTCCCAAAAATGCCTATGAATTTCTGGTATATTAACAATTCTGCTGTAGTAACAATTTGTTCTAAATAAAGGACATATATGATAGACCAAAACATTTGCACTTACATTGTCCATCATTTTGTGCATATCTTCTTCATATGTAATAACACATTTTCTAAACCGCAAACTTAGTGCAGTGGCACGAGTCCAGTCTCTCTATGGAGATTAATAAAAAAAATGTCATACTTTCTTTTCAGTTTAAATGATTGTCAAAAAAATCTAATTACAGTTATCAGATTCATGTTTTTAATTTTGTGTACCTATTTAATTTTTGTGTTGTTAAGTATATATGAGTCCAACCTTCAAAAAAGTATCTATGAGTCCGATTTGGCTTTGGTTATTCCGTAACATTGGAATTGTTATAATGACTTCGCCCTGAAAATAAAGTTGTGTTGGTAAATTTTATTTGAAATTTTAATTTAAGTTAGTTTATACTAGTTTGACAAACGTGTTAATGCATTATCATAATATAAAAATATATATGCTTGTTGAATTTGTGATATTAAAATTGGTCTACTCGATCCACATATGTAGATAATTAGTATTTCCTCGTGTTGTTTACATTGTTTACATATATATATATATATATAGAGTGAGGCTACGGTGCTATGCATAGCACAGATTGGGTCCGTGCTACGGCTCAAAATTTGACTTTTCAAAATTCTAACGGTCGATCCGAACCGTTCAACATGATTGTAAAATGAATATATACTTGCAAACCAAATTTTACATTTTTTCGAATTTTTTTACTATTTTTTTAGATAGGCTGTTTTTGGATGGTCCAGAATGTTCAGATCAAGTGATTTTCGAGAAAATAGTAAAAAAATTTGAAAAAATGTAAACTTTGGTTTGCAAGTACATATTCATTTTATAATCATGTTGAACGGTTCGGATCGACCGTTAGAATTTTGAAAAGTCAAATTTTGAGCCGTATTACGGACCCAATTGGTGCTATGCATAGCACCGTAGCCTCACTCATATATATATATATATATATATATATATAGAGAGAGAGAGAGAGAGAGAGAGAGAGAGTGGCTAATATCAAAACGTTTGCACCAATGCCCTCGTGCTACCAAGTCGTTTTCGGATTTTCAAAGTCCAAACAGTTAGATGTTCAATCTATATTAAAAATCTGTTTGGAGACCAAATTTTACATTTTTTGAAATTTTTTTACTATTTATTAAGCCACTTTGAAAATTGTTGATCCTGATGAACAGTAAAAACAGTGCAACCAAATTCTGGATCATGTGATCAGCAATTTTCAAAGTGGCTTAATAAATAGTAAAAAAATTCCAAAAAATGTAAAATTTGGTCTTGAAACAGATTTTAATATAGATTGAACATCTAACGGTTTGGATCGACTGTTTGGACTTTGAAAATCCGAAAACGACTTGGTTGCACGAGGGCCTTGGTGCAAACATTTTGATATTAGCCACTCTCTCTCTCTCTCTCTCTCTCTCTCTCTATATATATATATATATATATATGGATTTGTCTCATTATAAGACAGATAAGTTGAAGTTTGTTATTTTTACTTGCTCCTGCTCAAAACTTGATAGAAATTCATGTTCTCTTAAAAATAGATATTCATTTCACACAAATAGCATCATCCGCATCCATCTCTTGTCGGTCAATGTTAGTTGAAGATAACAAAGAGGATCATATTTTTTTTTTCCTCTCTTTATCTATTGGGTTTTACTCCGTCATAAGTGAACAAAATTAGCGACATATAAAAAATATTGTGAAATAGAATAAATAACATGTCGTGCCTTTGTGTGAGGAAAACGAATTCTGCAATTTCTCCAAACGAGTAAACTCAAATAGTGATAATCTACATGCTTGATTCTCCAAAATATATGTGGCAAACAAAATAGTAGAACTAGGGTGTTGATGCTCCAAAATATATGTGGCAAACAAAAAGAATAGAACTAGGGTGTTCTTAAGCTTACCAAGCCTCTTAGTGAGCTCAGCTCCAAAACTTATCAAATTGCTTCAAACCATAAATTCAAACCGTTGAAATAGAGCTACTTCACGAGTGATGCGTTTACATGTAAAAAATTTTAAATTTCAAACTAATTTAGTATAAAGTCAAGCGGTCAAAAGTAAAAAGTTTATAAATTAATTTTAGTACAGTCATTTTTTAAACATTTTTTTGCCACTTGACTGTATATTTAATTAATTCGAAAAATTAAAAACTTTGAGCAAACTCATCACTTCTCAAGTAGATCAGTTTCAATAGTTTGGATTCGTCATTTGAAACCCATCCCATAGGTTTTGAGGTTGAGCTCACCAAGTGGCTTGGGGAGCGTAAGAACACCCTAGTTCTACTCAACAAAAACATAAGAAGGTCAATACCCTCTGTCTTCACAAAACATGCACATGCACTTGTACTACAAGCAAACTAGAAACCAGAATACACTGTTTGGGCAGAACTCTGACAATGCAGAAAACCATGTTTCTGTACTTAAAAGTATATGAAATGAGAAATATGAAAAAGCTTCTGTTTTATGATTTCTCTTTTGTTTGTCAAGGAAAGAATTGGAGTATGATTTATATTTAAGTATCAATTAGGCCATTATTACAAAGCTACCAATCAAAATGACTAGAAAAACAATTTCAAGTTTGGATGCATGGTTTGCTATTTGAAAGGAGAAAATAAAAATAAAAAAGAATAGAGAACAATCCTCCATGATGAATTTTTTTTTTTTTCTTTTCCAAATATTAGTGCTCATGCTCATTATCACTGTGACCCTCAGGACCGCCTCCATTTCCTATCACACCCAACTACACAAAAACAGTAATAGTATCAGAAAGGCAACTTTAATGTAGTTTAAATACACCAAATTAATGTATTTTTCACCCATCTGGGCATCCCCACCATAAAAATAAAAATACAGTGCCTATAAGTAAAAGAAGAGGTTTCTGGTGCTTCTCAGGTAGAATTAAACATTTTTAATGGCTCCATTAAGCATAGGAAAATCTCCAATTAGAGTAAACAATAATAAACCAAGCATAGGAAAAATAAAACAAGGGCATGAAAGTTACCATGAAGTACTGAGTACACACCGGGCATTCATGAGGCTTCCCTTTCTCAAGCCAGAACCAACACACATCATGTTCATCTTCTGTAATTATGAACATCAATTTCATATAATCATATTCCTAAGTAAAGTTTTCATTTTCAATGTGACAAAGTTTTATATGGCACCAGCTCATGTGACATACCGCCTTCACCCCCAGGGCAGCCAACCAGTCTTTTGTTATAGTGTGACTTTATTATAGCTGGTGCTTCCTATAAAATAATTTCAAGTGCAGGTTAACCCAAGCATAGAGTAATGTCAAATAAAAGATGCAAATTTCAAGCCCACAAAATTATTTAAAAAAAAACAGCATTAACAAAAGAACAATTGCAAGGGTAGAGCAATATTTTTCCTTTAAAATAATATAGAATAGGACAGTGAATGCTCTGTACTTCACTATGACAATAGTCAATAGCAGATCAACTGCTCTGTATTTTAAGATTAAGATTAATATTAACCGACAAGCACCATTTAGGCCAAAGTATCTGATAAAATGATAAGGTAGAACAAATGTTTTTTTTTAAAGCACTAATTTCTCTTGTAAATGTGATTATATATGATAATAAGGTTGAGCTAGAGAGATGGAGACCTTGGTTCCAAAAGGTCCAGAAGGAGCCTCCACATCAAAGCGCTTCCAACCCTGTAAAATATATATTAACAAAGTTAACCAACAAGGAAATTGATATTTGATTATTTCATTAACATAAGTCCTAGCCATGTCGCAATTTTAAATTTTGGTATTTTCTGAATAAATGAACAATTAAAAAAGATGCTCATAATTTGCAATACAGAAACTTGGAAATGTAATTAAAGGACATACAGTTGACAGTACAACTACATTTCAGATTTCAGTCTGCTACTGAGCTCTATCACTCTTGTTTTGTATAACGAATTGGTAATTTCATCAAGGTGTCAAGATGAATTTACACTATAGCAAATAAGAAGTTGAGATTTAACAAAGTATATGTACTTTTCTGAAAAGAAGCTCAAAACTATTTAAAATTAGTTACCTGTAGCTCGGCTTCAATTTCCTCCCGCTCCAGACCAGTTGCAATTGGCATAACATCTTCTACACTTTTCTTAATCTCCCCAGCTGCAATTTAAAAAAAATAAATGAAAATGAAGAACAACTTTTGAATTTTGTATTCGAAAAAGAATCAATTGCACAGGTCAGAAAATTGCCAAATAAAATGTGTCCCAAGCAGAAGCCATGGATGTATCAACTATATAAATAAGCCACTTCCAGATATTTGTTTAGATGTATAACTGTATAACACATGAATTTTGTCCTTCCACACAAAGATGGTGAATAATGAGCATTAATTTATCTCTAGTAGTATTTTATATAAACCCGGAAATTTATGGAACACATTGCTGAAATTGACATATTCGGACTTGTACATCCAAAGGAATCAAATGACTCTTACAAGGTTCTCACAATAAGCAGCAAATAAACCATAGATTTCAGGGATAATAAAAGCAAAAGAACATTGTTTTTGTTTTCCGATCGCACATGGCAAATCACATTAGAATGAAACTAATAAAACTAAGTGATTATATTTACGAAAAGATACGCTATAGTAGAAAGCAGATTTTGATCCATGGATAGTCAATTTGAGTTATTTTCGGAGAGTTCACAGAGGCAAATAAAAGATTTTGAGGGGGGGGGGGGGGGGGGGGGGGGGGGGGGGGTGACGTGGGCCTGTTTAAGAGGGAACCGCAGTCCGCAGATCAAATCGCAGCTTCTTTGAAACTATTCTTAAAAATACCAGATTCCAAGAGGAACTTGCACAGAATGACAAAAAAAAAGAAACTGAGAAGTTGCTGTGATCAGAGATGTAAATACCGAGAGCAGAGAAGGAGAGAGCCGGAACTGAGGCGATCGCCGGACGGACAAGAAGCGCGCTGCCTGAAGTGGACGCGGCGGCGATCGGGCGGAGCTGACACGCGAGCCTTCTCCACATCGTTTTTGTTCTCTCCTCTTTGTTATTCTACGAGCGAATTTTGATGCAGTATCTGACAATGAAAGCCCAAATAAAATCCTAGAAAGAAGGAATAAGAAAGCGATGGCGCCATTAAAATGGAACGGCGCGACGGCTGGATTTATGGTAGTGAGTACCCGATTATACTTTAACGAGTCCGACCCGATAAGGAGTGCATATTCTGTGGGTATATGGACGGACACCGTATTTATGTAGCGAGTAACTGACAGAAGAACCGGAAAGAGAACCGGAAAATAAAAGCCACTGACAGAAAACCGGAAAATAAAAGCGACACCAATGGACCATAGCATGGCTGCAGTCAAGCTAAAGAGTCACGCGGTTTCATTTAACCTCGACATGTCATATCACATGAAGTGACTCGTGTGTCACATGATGTGATTCTTTTCGATCGAAAATGTCATGGTACATCATGCAAATTGACACGGTCATATTACAACGTTACGTAACACATTACATTATCAATTTTCCAACATTACTTTTTTAATTTAATTTAGTTTGCAACTTTTTTTATTGTGTGACCATACATAACATAACCATTTACATGTCATAACTGTCATTCACTATTTTAGTCACGTCACGTTTCGTTTTTGTTTCATTATAGATTAAGAAGTGGATACTAAAATTGAGTTCAAAATTTATGTTTAAATGCATATGTTTGTTTCTATATAAATCTGAATGTTGATATTTTCAGTTTATATCTTCATAAGTTATTTTAAAAATAGTTGATAAAATTAATTATTTTTTTTTTTGCAAAGATATATTGTGAATTTTATAACGTCTTTATCACTTGATTTATGAGGTACGAATTTACAATTTATTTTCTCAAACGTTGTCTATAACATATATCAAGAATAATAAAATAAGTTTTAGTCTCATCTTTCACAAAGGAAAACCATAAATTTGTTAACATTTTAGTCACATTATTGAAACATTGAGACATTTTATTAATTCGCTGATAATATTATAGAAAGTTATCATTAAAATAAATTGAAATCCGATTAAAAATAACTGCGGATTTTTCTCAATATTTTATTTAGATGGAGGTTTATCTATTCTATTTGGAGAATATCGGATTACTGTTATCAAGTTCGGCGGGTATTCTATTCATATCGGATCCAATAGTCCAAACAAAATCCGAAGTTCCCCATCTGACGACAAGTCGACAATGCAGATTTTGATGAAGCATTCAATTAAATAACCTAATAGAAATGTAATTATCAAGAAAATACCCGTTATACGAAGAAGTTGCGACCAATTATTTATTAAGTTTAACAAAATATTAAATCAATTTAAATAAAGTTAAGTACAAAGTTGATTCATATATATTCTAAGAGGAGGGTTCAAATGCCCATTATTTTTGTGCTTTAATATGCTCCACATTTTTTATCTCTATTTTTAAAATCCGAACAATCAATCTGAAACCGCTCAACATGATTTTCATTATAAATATGCTTGGATACCAAATTTTATATTTTTTAAAAATTTCTTTACTATTTTTTTAGATATGTACAAAATCACCTTTTTAAGGAGATTCTAGACAATCCGATAAACTGATATTGTACCTATCTAAAAAAATAGTAAAAAAATTCTAAAAATATAAAATTTGGTCTCCAAACATATTTATTATAAAGATCATGTTGAACAGTTCGGATCGACTGTTCGGACTTTGAAAATAGAGATAAATGATGTGGAGCATATTGGAGCACAAAAACTATGTTGCATTTGAATTTTGTGTAATTTGAGTCTCAGTTTGATGATGCACCAAAAATTGTTAATTTCGGACCAGAAAATAAAAAAATTATTGATTGTACGTAAATCATATATCAAATCTCGAGTAAAATTAGGGTGTTTCTAAATTCACCAAGTTTTTTTTTAACTCACTCTAAAATTTATCAGATTGACTTCAAATGACAAATTCAATTCTAATGATAAATTTATTATATATAAATTTTATCATATATAAGTTTTAGAATTTATCATGTTCACAAAGAGTTTATCATATATAATTTTAGAATTCAATTCTAATTATAAATTTTTTTGAACTCACTCTAAATTTTAGAATTGACTTCAAATGATAAATTTATCGGATTGACTTCTACTCATAAAATCTCATTACTTTATAAACATGATATGTATATGGGAGTTGGCTACGGTGCTACGCGTAGCATAGAGGGCCCTCCGTGCTACGGCTCAATAGTTGAGTTTTCAAAATTCTAACGGTCGATCCGAACCGTTCAACATGATCTCCATATGAATATTGAGAACTCAAATGGAGATCATGTTGAAATGGTTCGGATCGACCGTTAGGATTTTGAAAACTCAAATATTGAGCCGTAACACGGAGGCCCTCTATGCTACGCGTAACATATTAGCCAGATTCAACTTTTATTTTTATTTTTAAAAATATTATCAAAATGAAATATTTCATAGTTGTCAAGTGATTCTCATTTTTTTAATTATGCAACCAACATTACAAGAAAATGACCTAAAAAGACAGATAATTATATTTTTCAAATTCCCAGTTAAAATTTGCGAACTCGAGCTTCATCCCGTCCATTCTACTCAACTGAGCTCACTTCGTCTCCATTCTCATAAAGCACAGGTTGTTGCTTGTAAAATGTAATGCAATGAAATGGAGGTGTCAAGTGAATTATAAACTGGAGTGTAGTTACATCTAATTTTACAGTCCTCAGGCCATGGTTTTACAACCGCCAATTGCATCTTTGCAAGGAAGAAAACCAGGAGAGGTCAACCAAAAAACAAAAACAAAAAATATCTAAGTACTGTTAGACAATTACAGTATTAAACTATAGCATTTTAATTTTTCAGTTCAAGTAAACTGCAAAAAAAAAAAAAAAAAAAAATTCAGTTCAAGTCCAGCTACGCTCCAACTTTTTTTTTTTTTTTAAAATAAAGAAAAAGAAAGTAGAGATTATATAATTTAGTATTCACAAAAATTATTTATTCGAATTTGAAACAGACGATGCGTCACACAGAAATATTATTATTTTTCATCAAAAATACTCAAATATTTATTTCTCTATTTTAAATTAAAATATTTTCTTATTTTCACTTATATTCATTAAATCTGAAATTTTTAAATTTCATTAATTTTATAATTCTATTTAATAGTTGAAATCTCTTTTTGTCTTATTTTTACATGGACACATTCATTTGACGGTAGCATTTCGTTTCTTTCTCTGTGATGGAACTGCATTTTTGTATGTTTTCTATAATGATCAAATTGTCCACAGAGTTGTTAACTGACGCTAGGTATGATCACAGGGAAATGAACGGAGTGTTACAAGTAGAAAGAAAAAAAGTGGTGTGCTGTAACTAATACGTCATGATTAATATTCGTGCCGTGCCATGATCAAAATGTCAAATGGGTGGTCACAATATACGAAAAGTCACGTCACCTGAGTCAAGCCTGCCCAAACGTGCCTTGACCAAACGTGAGTCGCTTGACCATTTGATCATAATTTATGTTAGTTTATTCAAGATTCACCATCTAGTTAAGATCTAACGGTACTAATTACACGTGACTCTCGTGATCACGTGCCATGAAAATTTTTCTAAAATTGATCACGACATGCGAACGGTCACAGCATGGGACACGCGAGTCACGATACATAACCGATACGCGTACCGTGTCGTTTTGTGCCATAACCGTGCCGTTTTGTAATGGAACCGGCTCCGCCGTGCCATCTTTCCCACTCTAGTTGCAAGTCTGCAAGTCAAATGAACGTATCCATTGAAAAATAGAGCAAACAACTATTAAATAGAACTCATAAAAAAAATTAAATATAACTAAATGATTAATTAAATTTTAAATTTTCAAATTTAATACACATAAGGGGGAAATAAGAAAATACTTTAATTTGAAATGGGGAAATAAAAATGAGTGTGTTTTGATAGAAAAATAAACATTATAGAATGTTTCAAATGGTATACCAACAATTCTCTCTTTCTAGGTTTAAGGTATGTATTCTCACTAGTTATTATTACATCCAGGATGGCATTATTAAATTAATGGTCGGGTGGCTTGACCCCATCGCTTACTAGAAGAAAATAAAACAATACTTTGGAAAAAAAAAGTGAAAATGAAATAGAAAAATATGTTTTATTTTCTAATAACACAAAACATTCTTTAACCTAACATGATAGCGTATCTTATAATATTAAATTTTGTAAGGATACATATGTAAAAGCCTCTCTTCTCAGCCAGGTCACTATTACTTCGCACTCCTCTTCGCCGCTCTCACTTGCTAGGGTTTTAGGAGTGCTCATAAACCCTGACGCCTTCGAGCAATTTCTAGATCTTAAACCCTAATCATCTTTTACGCCTCCCATTATCTGATCGCTAACAAAACATAGCGAGCAGCTCCCACTTCTCCTTTCAACAATGGCCTTTTGGGGTGAGAAAAATGCTGCTCTATTCGCATCTGAATACAATTTCTATCGGTCTTTAAATTATTAATTTTGTAACTTCTGTAGGGGTTGAGGTGAAGCCAGGGAAGCCTTACACGCACAGCTTTGACGAGACTAGAGGGAGGCTCCGTATTTCTCAGGTTATATTTATAGGCATATTTTTGTCTTATTTTGATAGGGTTTAAGTTTTGTTTCTCAACTATTTTTATCCATTGCTAGCCAGCTCGTTTTATTTCATAATATAAAGCCTCACTTTGTATAGTCACACATTAAAATTTGAATATTGTTGAATAGGTAGATGTTGTAAGTTTTTTAGTGTTGTATGGTGTTTCCTGCAGAAAAATCAAACTATTAGGGTTTCAAATTCCATTTTGGTAGAAAGGATATGAAGTGATGATAGTGAACCAGTGATGTTGTACAAAAAGTAAAGTCGAGCTCGATTCAGCCCCACCCAAATCATAATCCAAAATTGAACCAGTTTACCCATTAGCTGGTCTATTTAGGGACAGGCTGCTATCTAAAGTCTTTTGTCCTATGAATTTCTCTAGAGTGAGGCTATGATAATATGCATATTACAGATCAACCCGTGCTATGGATCCATATCTCTATTTTCAAAGTTTAGATAGTCGATCCGAACCGTTAAATATGATCTCCATGTGAAAAGGTACTTGTAGACCAAATTTTACATTTTTAGAATTTTTTACTATTTTTTAGATAAGTAGAAAATCACTGATTTTGGATGGTCCAGAATTTTCAAATCAAGTAATTTTCTAATTATCTACAAATATAGTAAAAAAATTCTAAAAGATGTAAAATTTTGTTTGCAAGTACCTTTTCATATGGAGGTCATGTTTAACGGTTCGGATTGAATCGACTGTTTGGACTTTAAAAACAGAGATATGAGTCCATAGCACGGGCCGTTGTGTAATATGCATATTACCACAGCCTCACTCATTTCTCTAAATTGTTTGCAATTTTTGTAATGTGCAGGCAACTTTGGGAAATGCAGTGGGAGCAAATGCAACAAAGGCAGCTGCGGCAAAGACAACAGTGCAGTGTAATGTGGGGGAGAAGAGCCCGGTGCTGATATGCAGTCTATTTGCTGACAAATGCGAGACGTGCCACCTGGAGCTTGAGTTTGAGGAGCAGGAGGAGGTCGTCATCTCTGTACTTGGCAAGAGCAGCGTGCATCTCACTGGCTACTATGTGGGCCCCAGAGATGGCAACCAGTATCCTTTTTTTATGTCATATTTTTCTCTAGTGTTGTTTTATGTTTATTATTGTTTGTTATTTTTCGGTTTGTGGTGCTTAGAGGTGGTACTTGTACCAGCATTTTCAGGCTTTCAGCTATTGCTGTTTTTCAACTTGTGTTTGTCAGTATTTTCTATCTGTCTGCCTGTAAAAGATCTCGGAATGCTGTCTATTTGCTTACGTGCAGGGTTATTGTTGTTAATATTATTGTTTAGTTGCTGGTGTTAGGAGTGAATGCCTTTGTTGGTTTATGGAAATATACCTGACATTATTGGTACGTGGCAATTTCGGTCATTGTTGTTTGTCGTCTCTTGTTCATTTGTACTTGTGTTTCTCGGTGCTGCTACAAAGTGTCAAAATGTTGTGCTTTCCTTTGGGAGTTCTTTTGTCATATTGCTATATTTGGTGTAAATGGAGGTCAAGTTGCAAAATAAATTGAGGTCATCAGTGGCAAAATATAATGCTAAGTTTGTTTTGATGATACAATTGTAGTTCTATCAGGTCTAATTGCATAAAATTGGGTATCAAAATGAATCAAAGTAAAATGAGAAAATTATTGCGATAAGTTGAGCAGTGATTATACAAGTGTAGTTCAGTCAGGTCCGATTACACACAAATTGAGTATGAATTTATATAAATGTGCCATAAAGTACTTGCTGATTTGTGATATTTTTTATTTTGAGGAACTGAATTTCCTTATCTTTTGTATAAGAGAGCCTTGTGGAGAGGATATAGCTGAGACAGACAGCGAAGACTCTGATTATATTGATTTTTCTGACGAAGATGAGTATGAATCTGACTTTATTGATGACGATGATGATGTTGACATGTATGATGATGGTGGCGATATGTATACCCGTTCCCGTCCTCATAAAAGCGGAGGTAACCAAAATGAAAGAGAAATATTTATTGTCGCTTGTTTGGTTGCTGTTTCTTATTACGTGTTTGTTTAGGATTTTTTGGATGCCAACAATGAAAAGTTCGGTTTTTTGTTTGCAAAAGAGTAAGTCTTCTCAAGCAAATGTTTTTTTTTGATCCAGGATTATTAAGGATTAGGTTTCTCTTAAATTAGACAACAATATATTGTTCTCTGCTACAGTCCTTTTTTTATTATTTTGTATTCGTCTAGATTAATACATTTATTGTGCTATTTGTTTTTTAGACATTTGATATCTTTGCGTAGGTACATTCAGTTTTTTTTTTTTTTTTTGTAAACAATCGTAGTTGTCATTGAAGAGATTTTAGAGGAAGAAAAAACAGCAAATGGAGACAAGAGCCGTTTATCCAAGAAGAAAAACCGCCAAGTAAGTGACAGTGATGATGCACTCGATGGGTCCCAGCGCCATCTGGCAGTGGTCACCCTCTCTCAAGGGGATAGTGAAGACGAAGATGGATTTCCTGTATCTGATTCAAAGAAAACTGAAGAAGGAAAAGATGAAAACAAGAAGAGGAAGCTTGACGGTGCTACCCCTATGGATGATGAGAAAATGGGAGAGGATACTGAGGTATCGAAAAAGAAGAAGAAGAAACTGGATAAGAAAAGTAAAAAGAAAGAGAAGGGTGAAAATGGAAGCTTGTCTGGTGTGAGCACAGAGGATGGAGTTGAAGCGAAGGCACCTAATGATGAGTATGAGATTATTTATTTGCTTACTGATTACTTTGGAAAACTATAGGATTTGTATTATCGATTTAGGTTAACTTGTTTGCATCATTACTTTTTAGAAGTGAGAAACTGAAGAAGGAAACCAAAGAACCTACAAAAGGAGATGCTGTACAAGAAGAAACACCTGTTTCCAAAAGATGATTGATATGTAAGAAACATTTTAATAAATTTGTTTTGTACTTCTGCTGGTACTTATCTAAAATGCTAATCGCTGTATTCTCTTATTTCCTTTGCCCGGTATAGTGAAAATGGCCAACCTGGCGATGCTAGTGAAAAAGAATCCAAAAAGAAAAAGAAAAAGAAGAACAAGAAAAGTGCTGAGAAAGATGAAGGCAAGAAAGAAGAGAAGGAAGACGATGAGAAAGAGCCTCAACAATCTCGCACTTTTGGAAATGGGTTGATAGTAGAGGAGATCTCCATGGGCCGACCCGATGGCAAAAAGGCTACTCCAGGGAGCAAGGTACATTCATATTATTAGTTTTTCATTAATCTGCAACTTAGGCTTCATAGTTTTAAGTTTTGTCCAGCGAAAATGAATAAATTGCCATTAACTTTTGAGGCTATGGTACTATGCATAGCACATATTGGTCCGTACTATGGATCAAAAATCTTCATTTTTCAAAGTCCAAGCAATCGATCTAAACCGTTCAACATGATCTCCATATGAAAATGTACTTGTAGATAAAACTTCACATTTTTTAGAAATTTTTTACTATTTTTTAAGACAGGTAGAAATATAAAACATCTCAGACCATTCAAAAATAGTGATTTTTACCAAAATAATAATACAAAATTCTAAAAAATATAAAATTTAGTCTGCAAGTACATTTTCATATGGAGATCATGTTGAACGGTGCAGATCGACTGGTTGAAATTTGAAAATGAAGATATTGATCCATAGTATGGACCAATCCGCGCTATGTATAATACCATAGCCTCACTCATAACTTTGTATAAATGGCTATATGGTACATCACATTAGCTACGTTTGCTGCACTATCTCTTCCAAATTGACTTGTAAGGATCCTATTTCTATCAGATGCAATGCTTTGTTTGTCACCATATAGTTTTTGCACATTGTCGGTGAACAATCTCACCTGGAAACGTCATGAATGCTTTGTTGATGTTACAGAAAAATTTCCTTTAAATAGTGTATTTTTTGGCACCTACCTTTGGAGTGCTGAGTGTACTTGTTTGTAGGTAGTGAATTGTAAAAGTGTTGTGCCAACCTGCGTTTGGTACAATGCCGTGCCGTGCCGAACAGTACTGATTTCGGACACAACACTTGTATTGGCACGGCACGGCACGGCATGATATACCGTGTTTAGGAGTGCTGAAATGTGCTTAGATATCTGATGAGTAGCGGTTTGGATCAATATGTATGGGAATTGAGATGTACTATGTTGTATTCTGATGTAGAATAGGTTGCCATATGTCTGAATAGAATTATTGTAAAGCTGTTATGATTGCTTTGTTGCAATTTATACATGTAAGGGCTTCTCAATCTCTTTTGAGTTTGTTGGGGTTTACTTTTATTTTGTAAACCTTGTAGTAATAAACCAAAGAAGCAAATCTAATTTTGAAATTAAATTAAGCAGCAAGATGCTCATGTTCAAATTAATATCCCATTCTCATTGGTGGAAAGTGGAAACTGATGGTTTAAGTTGAGGTTAAATATAAGATGATTTAGAATTGTTTAAATTTTGATCCGTGTCTAGACGTGTTCTAGACTGTCGTGACAAGACGTGCCATGGACGTGTCTTGTTTATACGTGCCGATTTTATCCAACTTCGGACACGACTTCTTATAACACGGCACGGACACGTCTTAACACGGCACGCCTAACACCGGGTGCGTGTTCTGCAAGATGCTCATGTTCAAATTAATATCCCATTCTCATTGGTGGAAAGTGGAAACTGATGGTTTAAGTTGAGGTTAAATATAAGATGATTTAGAATTGTTTAAATTTTGATCCATGTCTAGACATGTTCTAGACTGTTGTGACAAGACGTGCCATGGACGTGTCTTGTTTACATGTGCCGATTTTATCCAACTTCGGACACGACTTCTTATAACACGGCACGCCTAACACCGGGTGCCGTGTTCTGCCGTGTTTCGACCTGTGCATGACGTGTGGTGGTCACATGTTATGTGTTTTTTACAATTCACTATTCATAGATTTATCCTTGATTGGTTAAGTGTCTTTTTTTTTTTTAACTTTGGGAAATATAATGATTTTTATCCTTGTACCAATCCAATATCCACTGTCAGAGCGAAAGGTTAAGTGTGAACTGCAAGATGCTTATTGCATCCGATGAAGTACACTTACATATTGCATGAAATATACTCAAATACTATATTTAACATATTATCATTACTTATATGCAAAATCTCAAAGTGGCCTTGTGTTGGAACCAATATAACTTTTTCCAAGTACTCTTACAATTTACTGATTTTAATATACCTTTGCTAATGTTCATCTTTCGTTTCTTGGTGAAGGTTTCTGTGACTTATATTGGGAAGCTAAAGAATGGAAAGATTTTTGACTCAAATGTTGGTCAAAGGCCATTTAAGTTTCGCCTTGGTAATATATATAGACTTTTTTGTGAACTGTGGTTTCATTTGAAGTCAGAACTAACCAAATTAATTGAAAAAAAAGGGAAAAAAAAAAAAATGCACTCACTTGTCACATCCCATAGAAAAATATACCGGTGGTCGGCAGTGCTTGCCACGCATGATCTGGAGTCCTTACCCAATTCTTGATTTTTTAATTCAGTTATTTTACCTGATCATAATTGTAGCAGATTAACACATGGCATTACAAAATTCCTTTTTCTGAAAACAGGTGTAGGCCAGGTCATCAAGGGCTGGGATGTTGGTGTTAGTGGTACGTACAACTATTTCATTTTGTTCATTTGTTTGTTCGTGTATCTTTTCATCTAATAATGTAGAAAATAAAAAGTTTGTTCCTATTATCTGGTAAATAGAACCTAGTAAGTAGAGTGCCAATCAACAGAGAACAAATAACAAACCCAAAAGTTGCAGCCAATGCCATCTGGTACCACTGGTGCTTAATTATAATGTTATTTGATCTAAAATTAATTTGTCTATTCTAGGGATGCGTGTTGGAGATAAAAGGAGGCTTACCGTCCCACCAGCTATGGGGTTTGTACTTATACATCTCTTCCATTGTTTTTTTTTTATATTAAACCATGGGTCTATTAGAATATACTTTGGACGCAACCTAATTAGAATTAACATTATTTTCTTGCAAATATTTTACTGAACTTTAAAATGGAGATGAACATTATTTGCATTTGTTTGCTAGTAATACTCAACATTCTAGATTGAGAGTAACCATAAATCAATTATATAATATAACGAAGGAACCATAAAATGCATACTATTGGCCTTTTCATTGTTCAGTTGGTTTAGAAAAAGACCTAAAGTGAACCTTTAAAATTGAAAGTGGTTCTGGTTCCCAGACTATGTGACTAAAATTTGCAACATATATTATTTTAACAATTTGGTGCTGCAGGCATATAACTCAAACACAGGTGATTACTTTCAAATAGATAATGAATGCTGTTAGTGAAACCTTACTACCAAAATTTCAAGGTCACTGTTATAAATTTGACACGTGTTCTTAGGCATGTTCCAGTCTTCTAATTCGATTTATTTTTCCTTATATTTTGATGGTTTGTTTATGCTTCAAATTTATTTCAGCTATGGGGATAAAGCAATGGGACCAATACCCAAGAACTCTTGGCTGATCTTTGATGTGGAGCTAGTCAATGTGCAGTAATCTGGAGAGAACATAGTTTCTTGCAATTTTATCCTCATGGTTTTCTATTTTTTAAAATTTTCAGACAAGGTGTAGTGGTGGAAATTTTGAAACACTAAGTGAATTCTACCAGCTAGAAGTTCATAATTTGGTTTTGGTTTGTCTGAAAATCACCGTTATTGTTTTGCACTCGTATCTAGTATCAATGCTGTTTGGATGTTACTAATATATGTAGAGAAAAACCATTTAGTAAAATTTTGATTCTTTTGATTTTTTCTTTATGGCTCTCTTGCTGTTTTACTCGTGCAAATAATTTAATCTCCCTGTATTTAATTTAGAATAATCTGACTGACGCACTCTCCCATTTTTATTTATTCTTTGAATTTCGGCGGAGTTATATTAAGGATTTTGCTCTTACTTCTTTACTTTTAGATAAATGACACTATTACTTTTGCAGTCGCTAAACACTTAATAAACAGTAGAGGTCGATCAAACTTTTGGCAACATTGGATAAAGTTACAACGGATTAAATTATGAGATATATAGAATTTCATACCTGATTTTCGTTTGAATTAGTATAATTAACTCAACATTCAATCTGTCTTAACATGAATGAAAGTCAAAACTTGCAGTTGTAATAAAGCAACATACTATTAGTTTGTATTCCAAGAGGCTAAGCAAAGTGACAAGATATATATATATATATATATATAGGGTCCGGCTAAGTTGCTGCCGGCAGCATTCTGGCCAGCTGCTTCCGGGGGTATTTCGGCCATTTCCGGTGTTCAAACAACAAATCCGAACCGTTCAACGTGTTCTAAATATTAAAATCTACTTGGAGACCAAATTTTACATTTTTTGGAATTTTTTTACTATTTATTAAGCCACTTTGAAAATTCCAGATCACATGATCCAGAATTTTGTTGCACTGTTTTTACTGTTCATCCGGATTAGCAATTTTCAAAGTGGCTTAATAAATAGTAAAAAAATTCCAAAAAATGTAAAATTTGGTCTCCAAGTAGATTTTAATATAGATTGAACATCTATATAAAAAAATTTGTTGTTTGAACACCGGAAATGGCCGAAATGCCCCCGGCAGCAGCTGGCCAGAATGCTGCCGGCAGCAAATTAGCCGGACCCTATATATATATATATATATATATATATATATATAGCTAGGCTATGGTGAGTTGTGAAGTAAGAGGTCATATTTACTTCACGCTCATATTTTCATTTTGAAAATCCAAACAACCGAATTCGAACCGCTCAACATGTTCTCTACATTGAAATGTATTTGGAGACAAAATTTTACATTTTTTGGAATTTTTTTTACTATTTATTAAGCTACATTGAAAATCGCTGATCCGGTGGTCCAGAAAATTTTACTGTTTTTTACTGTTCACAGTCGATCAGCGATTTCAAAGTGGCTTAATAAATAGTAAAAAAATTCAAAAAATGTAAATTTAGTCTCCAAGCACATTTCAATATTTAGAAAAAGCCTATCTATATATATATGAGGGTTCAAATGCCTCCATTTTTCATGCCTCCACCATGCCTCTATTTTTAAAAACTTTAATAACTCAAAATTTAAAACTTAAAAGTCAAAATAAAACCATTGGATATGATCTACATCATTTTATCTATGCACGTGTAAAAAATTATGACATTTCAATTTTGTTGTAGTTGTCATCAAGAGCTTGTAAAAAACGTACTAATGTGGATAATTTCTAGCCATTGATTTTTCAACTTATTGATTCACATAAAAGCAAAATCGAAATGTGATAATTTTTTATGAGCACATAGATAAAATAATGAGATCATATCCAATGGTTTTATTTTGACTTTTAAGTTTTAAATTTTCAGTTATTAAAGTTTTTAAAAATGGAGGCATGGTGGAGGCACAAAAAATGGAGGCAATTGAACCCTCCTCTATATATATATATATATATATAATTGTTTGCTTTCTCCAACCTCTTAAATTATTCTTGGAAATGTTAATTAAACAAAATGGTCGGAAATACTTAATCCTTTTTCTAAAAAAATAATTAAATAGTTTCTTATTTATATAACTAGAATTGCCTCCATTAAAATTTATTTTTTAGAAAATATTATCTCGCTTGGTGGGCCCTTACAGATCTAGCTAGTCTTTTATCTTTAGATTCCATTAACCAAAATTATGATTAATTTAGGGTTATTTAATTAAACACAGTTTTCTTGAGAGGTAATAATTTGTTATCAATATGAGGACACTTAATTACCCCTTTGATTCATTTAGTTTGGTTCTTGTGCTACGTGATTAGTTAAAAATATTTTGTAATATTTTGAGTTAATTGATAAAAAAAAATTATTACAAAACCTAGATTTGTATATATCCCAGGGCCAATTTTCTCTTTTGGCTACCGTTTCTATTTATTATTATTTTTTTTTTAGTATAACAAATTTCAAGCGCCTCTCCCGCATGTCATTTAAATTTAGAAAGTGCCATGCATCCTTTGTTAATTATTTTCTCTATAAATATTGTAAGCGCCTCTTGATTCAGTGCTGTCTCATTCTGAACCTTTGGATTTGTATCCAACGAATTGTAATAGATTTTGATCCTTTCATTGACTCGTGTCTAAACCCTTAAACCCTCCGCCATGAACATAAATCTGAGGGTGCAACAAACTTGTCAAACAAGCCATCTTCTGTTCATCTATAAATTAATGATAAAAATAAACTAAAATATATAAAAAAGTGAGACTTCCATTCCAAAATTAGATATGAGAAGAGAAACAGGAGATCACACAATTAAGGAAACCAAACCTTTTTTCTTATATATGTTTTTGCGATAATTTAAATTAATCGAAATCTAAATAAAAGGGATAAACGTAAATGAATTAATTTTCTAACTAACCTGTGACAATTTAAAATGTATGATATTTAGAAAAAGGGACAAAAAATTAACTAAAATCTAACTACACACGTTTCAACAACAGAGGAAAATCAATCAAACTTATTGAGTTTCAGAAGATGTTAAGACAATATGGAGCTCATAATTCTATTATTAAAAAAGGCGATAAAAGGGAATAAATTTGCACTTGAGAGTATGTCCGATGGGCATCGGACCTATTTTGGTTCGATGAGTTTAATCATCATCGATTTGCTTTAAGATTCGTGCAGAACGCTTTAAACTTCGTGCGTGTCTGTTTCAATTTTTGTGCGCACAAATTTTAAATTAGATTGTACGGTCATCATGCTCGTTGAACCTAAAAGTAGGTCCTATGGGCATCGGACCTACTATGTTCTCATAAATTAGAGTTCAAAACTAATCGAAAAAAGACGATTTTAAATCAGTAAAATGAAAATTCTTGCGAAATTAAAAAGACTTGATACGATTGAAATTTTTGGTAAATAATTTCGAAATAAAGATGTTAGTTGGATGAGATTGTGAGATAGCTTACCGCCTAATAAAAATATAAAATTTCAATTTTGATCCATTGACTGAATCAAGAGGCGCTTACAATATTTATAGAGAAAATATTTAAAAAAGGATGCATGGCCCTTTCTAAATTTAAATGACATGCGGGAGAGGAGCTTGTTATACTAAAAAAATAAATAATAATAAATAGAAACGGTAGCCAAAAGAGAAAATTGGCGCTGGGATATATACAAATCTAGGTTTTGTAATAATTTTTTTTATCAATTAACTCAAAATATTACAAAATATTTTTAACTAATCACGTAGCACAAGAACCAAACTAAATGAATCAAAGGGGTAATTAAGTGTACCCTCATATCGGTAACAAATTCTTGCAACTCAAGAAAACTGTGTTTAATTAATAACCCTAAGTTAATCATAATTTTTGTTAATGGAATCTAAAGATAAAAGATTAGATCTGTAAGGGCCCACCAAGCGAGATAATATTTATAAGAAAAAATTAATGGAGGCAAATTACAGTTATATAAATAATAAACTATTTAATTATTTTTTTTAGAAAAAGGATTAAGTATTTCCGGCCTTTTTGTTTAATTGACATTTTTCCATGAATAATTTAAGATTGGAGAAAGCAAACAATTATATTGATCAAGCAATTGAATGAAATGTCGCTTTTATCTTTTGATCAACCGAGTGAGATTAAAAAAAAAAAGTTAAAGTGGTCAGTAGTTAAAAAAAAAATAGAAAAATGAAAGGTTGGATTATGGAACGGGAAAATTGTCCAAAAGTGGAAAAAAAATTCTGCATTAAATGCAACAGGAAAAATTTCTAAAAATAAAAATTGTCTGCAATTAATTCAACAGAAAAATGTCTAAAAATGTTTGTTAAATGCTCTCCACCTTATTATAAGTGTCACTTCTACTAATTTTTGCTCTACATCTTATAATTAGCAATACATCTATATATAATCAGTTCTCCAACTTCACATTGTACCTCTCACCTTTTGTTTCCTTTTATGTAAACCTATACATCTCTATATATATAATCACTTCTCTTCTCTCGTCCAGCTTCCATCATATCCTACCTTCTCTAATATCGTTTCTCTCTTTGCATTCAACATTTTCTCAGACATTTCTTTAGCAAATTAATTAAAAAAAAAAAAGCAAAAGAATTGATGGCACCGAGGAAGATTGAGAGGAAGGACACACAGTTTGAGAGGCAGATAACCTATGGCAAAAGAAGTCAGGGTCTCCTCAAAAAGGCCTTCGAGCTATCCGTTCTATGCGACGTCGATGTCGCTTTGATTATGTACGCTCCGAACGGTAGACTACGACATTTCTCTAACAAGAAGTAATTATCCCTTTTTTCATTTCTTTTATTGTCTTTCCTTTTTCTTCCAAAGGAAACAACTTTCTTTATTGTTTGAAATATTTCAATTTTTTTACCAATTTACACGATATTAGTTTGTTGCTTCACCTCTATCTGGCACCTAGAATGTTTTCATGGTTCCATTTTTGGTATATCTTTTAGCTAAGAAAATCTTTAGTCTAATTCAATCAACTAACTAATCATCAACTTTACTAGAATATATGTAAAATATGGATACTTTCTTTGAAATTCAATCTAAAAACGCTTGTCAAGGAGATATATGCATGCTTTTTCTTGGATGGTCACAAATTTCATCCGATTTGCATCACCAAATTCTGAATTTATTTTAAGACCCCTAATTTTTGTTCTTTTTAATTTCTTTCTGAGTAGACTAGAGAGAATATTACAAGAATACATACAACATCAAGCTACTATTCCAGAGAAAAATGCAGGGGAAGTGGACAACAGGTACGCATATTAATCCCTACAAGACTATTAAATAAATATGATCAATTTCTTTTTCTTAATGAGTTTTCATTTTTTGTATTGCTTTTCTCGGCTGTATTCTGGCTGATGTACAACAGTGTTAAGCCAGTAATCTCGCAGGTACAATTCTTCTCATTTGTTCTCTTTCTTTACTTATAATTGGTTACTTTTTATTCAAAAAAAAAAAATATGGCATTCAAATAAGTCCTTGCATCGAAATATTATACAAAATATCAAAGAAGGAATCTAGTTTTTTGTATGTACTATATATCTGGGCAGTACCTAACATTACATGAATCTATTCGTAGGATACCATTGAAAAGATTAATATGTTTGCGGGACAAGTCGACGCGGCAGACCAACAAGGGTAAAGAAAGCATTCTTAAATTTTTGATATTATTTATTCCAGAACATAATCTCAAATTATCACAATATCATGTTTACACGAAACTAATAACTAATTAGGCAGTGCATGCAACATGAGTTAGATATGTAAACAGTACTCTTCTTTCGTATCGGCTTCTATAATCTAACATTTTCATTGTCATTCTTTCTACTGCAATTTTTGATGTGTACTGCTCAGCCTGGAGGCAAATAAAGAGGTACGGTGTTTATCATTTTCTGATTGATATCTTAATCTGGATACTTCTGTTTTCTGAGATTGCATGTATATGTATAATTCATGAGGTCGACTTTTGATTAACTAAGCCATGTTGGTTTAAGCTTTCAAAAACAAGGCATATATTGATATAAATTCCACCTGCTTATTTAGTAATGTTTGTGACTTAATAAATTCAGGAAATTAATGAAGAGACTAAGAAGCTTATATTGCTCCAGGAGCTACAAAGGTATGCATAAATAGCAGTGAATTCAAGCTATATGATATCGTTTGTTCAGTTGATACTGTGATTTTGGTAACGTTTTTGAGTAAAGTATACAATCTATATATATGAAGTATGGCCAGTGAAACAAAAAAAAAAATGTGAAAAAGCATAATTATATTAGAGAGTTACCAAATTTAGCACAATATGTTGACACACACTTATATTTTCCTGAAAAATCAATAGTTCAAAATGGTACAGGTCAGCTACGTACCCGTTTTATTTCTAAAACTTGACACACCCTGAATCTCAATTAATATAATATAAACATATAACCTACCTACAATATTTACGGGGAGTAATAATATTTTATAAACTTAATCGCGTGCATTTGCAGAAAATTGATCCCAGACATGGGAACATCAAAATCAATCCACGAGTTGGAGGAGCGGAAGAGGTTCCTTGGAGAGGCTCTCCACAAAATTTCACAGAAAAAGGTCATTTATACATTTCAAAAAAATTTAGACATCTTTTTTTCTTAATTTGCTTCAATTTTTTTCCTCTTTTTGAAATTAGAAGGGTAGGACATTCTGGGGCCGGATTTATTACTGTATTAATTACTTATCATATTTGATTTCTTCTAAACTCTACGTCTCTGCTAACAAAACATTTTCCCCCTTTTCTTTTTCAGAAAACATTACTCTCCCGGTTTAACATCGGGACGTGTTTTTATATATCACAACACAACTTGCAGGTATATATATATATATACTGACTTAAGATCAACTCAGTTGTGTGTTGTAATTATATTAATTAATTAGTTCTTGTTTTCTTCAAAATGCTTAAATTGTTGTGTAACGTAATGTACTGCAGAGAGGAGAGCAATTACAACAAGGATATCGTACAGAAATTGAAGCTCCTTTTTCAACACAACCGCAACAAACTTGCGGAATAAATCAAATTGGTGTACCCCCTCCTGTACCAGAACCATTTGAAATTTCTAATGACAAGTGGAGCCTACAACACATAGTTGATCAGAACCTGCCTCAGAAAGTACCGGTGCCAGTGCAGCAGAGAGGCACCTACTTACAGTCATCAGAAGATTTGGATAGGATTCTACAGATGGATTGGAATGATTGGTTGAGTTTATAGTTATTTCTATTTAATTTTTTTTAAATAAAGCAAAATAGTGAATATATATATAGCTTATTGTTTTTCATAGCCTTTTGGAATAATTTACAAACAGTGCTTCTATCTGACAAATTAAAAATATATATTGTTTTATAAACAACTGCAAGTTTTGACTTTATTTAATTTATGGTAATACATATTGAATGTCGAGTTAATTATATGAATTTAATTAAATGCAAACCAGGTGTGATATCATATTACAGTTCTAAAATTGTCAGCCCAGAAATTAATGAAATAAGGTCTTCTAAAATTAATGTTGAAAAAAAACCGTTGTCAAGCCGTATCTTGCATGTCTTTGTGTCGCATCGTGTGTTTTCAGTGTCGTACCACGCCATGTTTCGTCTTCATGTATCATGTCGTGACCAAGGTGGTTTCTATGCCGTGATGTATCTTTTTTGTCGAGAAATTTATCACAACACGCGACACGCACTACAATAATGAGACAGTATCCGCGAGGGTAAAAGTGATTATCTACGTGGGTATACCGACAGAAAGGTGTTTTTTTCTACTAGCGACGGGAGTATCCGCGAGGGTGATACCGACTGTATCCGTCGCGTAATTGACAGGGGGGTCATGCCGTTCTGTGCCGGAGCTAGCTCCAACTTGCCATTTTTGCACTCCTAAAGTGTAATTATGCTCATTGGACCAAACTCAGTTCGATGGGTAGTCTACGGCTTTAGATTCTGAATTTTCATTCCATTACTTGATTAACGGTTCTGATCGAATTCTAACTAACATGTTACAACGTACCTACCACAGCGAGCGTGACTCGCTTCCGACGTAGTAGTATTGCTCTTGGCATTACAAAAGCAAATCTTTGGTGACTGTCAAATGTATTGATTTGATTAAAAATAATCCATGAAATGAATCGGTGTGAAAATGTTAATCACCGTCAATGCACCTTGCATGATTTGCTGTTAGGTTTATGCATTAAATCGCATGATGAAAGTGACAAGACTTGCGTGAAAACATTTTTTTTCAGTGAAGGAAGAGTTTAGGGTTAACCCTTTTTATAAATACCAATTATAATTGAATTTTATGTTTGTCTCCCACACAAAGAGCTATGTGTTAGCTAACGTAATTCTTGGAATTTTTAATTTTTGACATTCTGTAAAATAGATTATTGCATTCTTCGTACGTTTCTTTTGAATATACTTTTGATATAAGATGAACTACTAGTTGATAGCATTCAAGTGGTGGCATTCAAGTCTATTTCTTTACAAACTTGAATGTCACTTTCATATAAGATATCAGAGAAATGTCACTTGTTAGAGAAATGTCGTAGTCTACCATTTAGAGCGTACATAATCAAAGCGACATCCACATCGCATAGAACGGATAGCTCGAAGGCCTTTTTGAGGAGACCGTTACTTCTTTTGCCATAATAAGATGAGATAATTTTTATTTTAGATAATTTTGCTGTTGTATTTAATGCAGAAAATTTCCATTTTTTTAGAGAGAAATATGAAGATCTAGTCTTTTATCTTTAGATTCCATTAACTGAAATTATGATTGATTTAGGCTTATTTAATTAAACACAGTTTTCTTGAGAGGCAATAATTTGTTGCTGATATAAGGACACTTAATTACTACTTTGATTCATTTAGTTTGGTTCTTGTGCTCTACATGATTGGATAAAAATATTTTGTAACATTTTGAGTTAATTGATATGAAGTTTTATTACAAAACCTAGATTTGTATATATCCCAGCGCCAATTTTTTCTTTTGGCTACCTCTTCTGTTTATTATTATTTCCGATTTTAGTATAACAAATTACTTCAGGCGCGCGCCTCTCCGCATCTATTTTATTTATATATATATAAAATCTCTGATGGGTTTTGCTCTGTTTATTCAGTGCTGTCTCATTCTGAACCTTTGGATTTGCATCCAACGAATTGTAATAGATTTTGATCCTTTCATTGACGCCATGAACATAAATCTGAGGGTACAACAATCTGAGGGTGCAACAAACTTGTAAAACAAGCCATCTTCTGTTCATCTATAAATTAATGATAAAAATAAACTAAAATATAAAAAAAAGTGAGACTTCCATACTAAACTATAAATATTGTAAACAGGAGATCACACAATTAAGGAAACCAACCTTTTTTCTTATATATGTTTTTGCGATAATTTAAATTAATCGAAATCTAAATAAAAGGGCTAAACGTAAATGAATTAATTTTCTAACTAACCTGTGACAATTTAAAATGTATGATATTTAGAAAAAGGGACAAAAAATTAACTAAAATCTAACTACACACGTTTCAACAACCGAGCAAAAAATATAAAATTTCAATTTTGATCCATTGACTGAATCAAGAGGCGCTTACAATATTTTAGAGAAAATATTTAAAAAAAAGGATGCATGGCACTTTCTAAATGTAAATGACATGCAGGAGAGGGCTTGTTATACTAAAAAAATAAATAATAAATAGAAACGGTAGCCAAAAGAGAAAATTGGCGCTGAGATATATACAATCTAGGTTTTGTAATAAATTTTTTGGGATCGACTAACAGTCCCCCCCATTCAGTCCCCTAACTTCCCCCTAACGGTCAAAGTACAACTGTTTAGACATCTATTCAACATACCTAATTCACATACAAAATGGAAAGTAGTCATACCTAAGATATCAAATATTCATATATAATTCATCAAGTATTCATACCTAAGATATCAAGTATTTAAAAAAAAAAAACTGGACACATCACTTATCTTTTACACGTTTTTCAAGGTGATTTTTTTTTTCTCCGTTCAATCTACCAATATTTCTGACGATTTATGAGGAATTTTGCAAATCTAAAACCACGAACGTGTTCTACACAATTTTCTCTTTCAAATGAGATCCATGATGACATACTTTTACACGTTTTTCAAGGTATCAAATATTCATATATGGAAAGTATTCTCCCAAAATGGAAAGTATTCATACCGAAGATATCAAATATCATATAATTCATCAAGTATTCATACCTAAGATATCAAGTATTTAAAGAAAAAACTGGACTCATCAAATATTCTATATGGAAAGTATATATTCATAAAACAAATGGAAAGTATTCATACCTAAGATATCAATATTCATATATAATTCATCAAGTATTCATACCTAAGATATCAAGTATTAAAGAAAAACTGGACTCATCTTTTACACGTTTTACCGTTTTTCAAGGTAGTTTAATGATTGACAAAGTTAGTTAGAATGGGGGGACGTTTAGGCACTGGAGTGCGTGGGACAACATCT